>JAQOWM010000693.1:1262500-1330000 GCA_029041755.1 Resseliella maxima | reverse complement strand
TACAATTTGAGAAAGTCATAAAATGTTGACTTCAATTTAATTTGTTATTTGTATTTCTGGTTTTTGTTGAAAAAAGCGAAAATGAAACATATTTTTTTATTTTTTTTATTTTTTTTTTTTTTTTGTCATTATGCATATGATGCATTGTTGGTTTTTTTTTCTTGTTGTTGATGATGATGGTAATTTAATGTTAATGTTAATAATATTTGTTGTTTTTGACTTGGCCTATGATCCGATTTTGATGCTGTATCTATTTTCATGTTAATCGAATAGTTTTAGTTTTGCATCTTAATCGAATAAAGCAGCCAATATGTCATCGTTGTTTGGATTATTGCTTGAACCGCTTGAAGGAGGCGTATTCAAATTTGGTGGATCCAAATATGATAAAAGTTCGATGGGATCTACAACACTGTCTGGTAGTAGCTGTAAATGAAAAAAGAGAAAAAAAAAAATTATTAAAAATTCAAATGAAAAGTTTTCCAAAAAAAAAAAAAAAAATAAAATAATTGATTTTTTATGACATTGGATCTTTCATCAAAAGGACAACATAACCACTCAATTACTTACATTCAAATCATTTGTACTGTTACCGTCAATAACAGCAGCTGGATCAAAATTGAGATCAGAATTAAGATCAACGGTTAGATTGACCAAGCTGCCAGTGTTGCGGGAATTAGCGAGTGTATTCGACGATAAATTATCCATTAAGTTTTGATTATTCATATTGCTTTTATGTTGTGGTGAATGATTTTGGGCCGGTGATGAATGATTCGCATTTATGTTGCTGTTATTATTGGTCTCATTGTAAATCGATGAAACACTTGGTGGTCCACCTGGTGTCAATGGATGTGTGGCCGCTGCTCCTCCAGGTGTATGTGGTGTATGTGGCATCTGCAAAAAATGAAAAAAAAAAAAAAATAAAAATAAATAAATAAAATATTGCATAATTTTTGCATAACAACAACAATCATTTAAAGACCATTAAATAATTTTTGCATTCATTTCAATATTGTTTTGTTAAGTTGTCTGACCATTTCATTTTACAAATGAAAAAAATTCAATTCGTTTGCTAAAAAAAAAAAAAAAAAAATTGTTTTGTCACGTGTATCCACAATTTTTAATCCAATACTATCGGAAATACATGTCACCCCCAAACGAGCTTCGGAACATAAAGATTTTTTTGATAATAAAAAAACTTTCATTTAATGCTTTAAGTCTTCCAAGAAAGCTTTGAACACGATGGAGAAAATCTATGGAACTTTATGCAATGGAGGCGGTTGTTCATTTTGTTCAGCGTACATATTCCAAAAAGTAAATGACTTGTATGACAATGAAATCGTTGTTATCCCATTTTGTGCATAGTTATGGAACATGATGGTACGTGCCAAATTCCATGTTCATAATGTTGGAATAGAAATGGATTTTCTTATAAAATTGGTACAGTCTACACATACAACGAAATATGGAAAAGTCATTGCGCATGTCATTTAACCAAACGAACACCAGCAAAAATGCATACAAATCAAGTGTGTTTTGTTGTTGCTTTCTCCTTCTATTTGTGTTTGTTTTGTTTTTTGTTTCGTTGGTTCCGTCATTATTGTTGTTATCATTGTTGCTGTTGTTGCTGTTGTTGTTGTTGGTATAGCCGTATGAATATGAAATGTCAACTGTCTCCATTGAATGCACAACCAAACAACGTATGGTTATAACAGTGGGTGGAGTATGGAATTGAAAATTGTTAACGTAATTGAGGATGTGCATTTGCGCATCAAATCGTTTTGTTTGCAAACAATTTTACAATTAAATTAGCGTTGCAGTGATGATATGTGTATGTGTGCTGGTTGATTGGTTGGTTGGTTGAATGGTTGGTTGGTTGGTTGGTTTATATGTGTGAATGTGTGACTTTTGCGTGACAGAAGCATATAGATTTCGCAACTTTGCACATGTCAATAATTGCAATCGATATATCCTGTCACACATCGGTCGAAAAATGAAGCAAACATATTTATGTACCTCGTTTATTGTTTTTTCCATGGCATTCAATGGATCAATAGCGTTCACAGATTCACTTAAATGTGCTAATGGATTTCCATGACTATAGTCTCCTGTTGGTGCCACATTTGTGCCAGATGCTGAACCGTTGTCATAACTCCGATTGCTATTAACATAGAATTGAAGAGAAAGAGTGAAAGAGAGAGAAAGAAGAAGAGAAAGATAAAAAAATAAAATAGTTTAGCGTTTATATTGAAAATTGAGCCATAAGAGAGAAAAATCATGACATGTGATTCAGATTCTGAATGTTTAATTAAATTCGTTGAATTGGCTTACTTTTGTCCTATCATGCTGCCGCTTGCAATTGAATTCATGTCGGGACTCATGTATGGACTCATTGCTTGTGAGTTATCCCATGATGGTATTTGTGTCGAACCGGGCGACACAACATTACTTAACAGCCGCTTTGTTTCGCTATCATCCTCCGTCTGCAACCACAACAAAAAGCAAAAAAGAAAAAAAATCATTTTTTTTTTTTTCTTGAAATTTATCGTTAATTTTTCCATATTCAAATCAATATTTTCATGATATTTACCTTAATATTGGATACATCAATTCCATGAACTGATTTCCAATTTCCATCCGAAAAGATAGTGACTTCTTCAATTGTAGTTGTGCTCAATGTATTCAAAATTGCCCAAATATATTGGTCAATTTCAACTCCTTCGGTTAACGCCGGTTTACTGGAAAAGATTGATAAAAAAATAAAAGAAAATTACATAAAAATTATGGTTCCTTTAAAAAAGTGACAAATGTTTTGACATTTTTTCTTTTTTTTCCTTTTAAAAATTACAAAAACACTTACTTGCACACAGGACACCGCCAACTACCACGTTCACGGTTCAAATGTAAATAGGATTCTAAATCAAAACATTGAATGTGTTTGCAGTCCTGACCTCGTGCCGGTAGTGTTATCCGTTTAAACGTAATGGGGCACATTAACGAAACCTATTTTCAACACGAAACAAGACGAAAAAAAATTAATAAAAAATACAAAATATTAATATAAATGCCAAATTGTATTGCGCAAACCTTAAGCGATGCTTGATCTGTTGTTGGATCCTTATTTTCACTACTTAGTGTTTGACTAGAATTGAAATTTCGTTTGATTTTGGCCCTAGAAAAATGACAAAAAAAAGAAAAAAAAAACATGAATTCATATTGAACTTTTGTGATGACACCACTTGTCACACTAGTAGTGTTCATAATTGATTTGATTTGATTTTCGAGAGTGTAATTTCAAAAAGAAACCTTTGACAAAGAAGAAAAATTTTTGTTGTTATTGATTATAACATTTATGGAAAATTACTTACACACATTGGTCCACGGACACTAAACTTCGTCGCAACTGACTCTGTAATGCGTGACGTATTGTAGGTCGGTGAACTAGTTGTAACACAAATAAATGAGACTGCAATTTTCCAAATTGCGCGAAAAGCAATAAAAACAAAAAGAGACATCAACGAGATGAGAGATGCAAAAAAGAAAAAAAAGAGAGAAAGAGAAAAAAAAAACATTTTGATTATTATGCATGTATTAAAATGGGGGGTGGTAAATTGGTTTGAATTTTTAAAAGAAATATGTTCAATTTCTCCAGCCCAGGAGAATAAGAATTGATTATGTATACGTACACAACAACACGCGCTAACTGTTATTTGAATGGTATTTCGTCCCGGTTGACAAACGCGTTTCAAATACAATGGTCGATGTGAATTTTTATTTTCACCACGATCAATAACCAACGGCGTTGCATTCGCTGACACTTGAACACTTCCGGGCCAATTTGTGTACATTTGACGATCGTCATGATGGAAACATTTCAATTGCACCTCTAAATCCGATCTAATGGTTATTTGTTTCGGTGCAAAAAAAAAAAAAAAAAAAAAAGAAAAATTAATTCACAATTTTCAACGAGTTCAATCATTCACATTGAATGAATGAATTTTTTTTTTTTTCAATGAAACCGAAATTGTAAAAAATAAAAATGGTGAAAACCAAAAAGGTTACACAGGCGAACGAATTAACCCAGTCATATAAAATTCAATCGTTCATCATGATATAATGTATATAATTCATGTTATTTGAGAAATAAATGTACTTTCACATCATTCAAAATGGTTGGCTCAATATTTTATCATTTCGCATTGCTTTGAAATGAATGTTACAATTTTATCAACCAATTCATATTTTGGACAAATAGCAATCTTGACAGAAAAAAAAAAAAAAAAAAAAAACAAAAAAAATAAAATTAAATAAAAACGCAAGAATAACAATTACCTGTTCAATAATGTTTTATATACTTCTGGTTTCAATTGAAACACATGATTACTGACGGCCAAATTGTGCTCCAATCGAAATGGTGGCAAAATGATTCCATCACGTACTGGGAAGGTAAGTCGCAATTCATCGTCTTCTGTTGAATGAAAATGTTGTAAAAAAAAAAAAAAAAAAAATTGAAAGATTTTTTATCAATATTATGAAATTGATTTATATGAATATTTATATTAAAATGAATAATGTAAAGTCGTGAAGCTGTTTTCTTATTCAATTGAGAATGCAAACAAAAGAAAAATAACTTACTCTGCATAAGATGTGGCTTGATATCTGGATTTGGGCTAACATATGGAGTCAATGATGTCGCTACCAATAAGAAAGAGAAAAGAAAAGAAAAAACAAAAAAATGAAAAATCAATTAGTACAACTGTTCTAATTCCCGGAAATCATATCCGGTGAGAATTTAATCGGATCTTTTTATCTTTTAAACTGTGCGCAATAATTAATTGCAAAGAATGTTTTATGTTTGCTAGCATATGTGTTGTTGCATTGCTTTTACTCACGTTGATTGCTTATTGAAGGTGTCAGTGGTGGCGTTGGATTTCCAGGTACGGGACTGTGTTGATAATTTAATCGCACATCTTGTTGGAAACTAATTTGATGAAGATAAAATTAAAAAAAAAAGAAAAAAACAAAATGAAACATTTTAAAATGAGGAAAATATTACTAAAACCCGGAGACCATTCACGAAAATCTATTTGAATGGTTAGAAATGGTCATTCATGAAAGTGTTTTTTTTTTTTGTTTTTGTTTTTATGCTAGTGCTTTTGATGGGGTTAACTGTATGTTATACATGATGATGTAATATTTCATAAAAAATGATTTAATCCCTTACCCCTGCATATTTTGATAGCCGGCTTGATTCATATTACTCATGTTGCTCATGTTGTTCATGTTGTTCATATTGTTCATATTATTCATGTTGGCATTTGGAACGGGATGATTATAGTATTGTGTTTGATGATTGTTTGTCATCATGCCTCCTGCTGCTGGTGAATTGCCTTGGTTCATGTTATATTGTGGAGCTATTGAATAAAAATGCATTATTAACATACAAAAATCGAAGCCGAATGCGCGAGCGTTATATATTTTTTTTCTCTATTCATTATCATTTGTGTTTCCCTTTGTTAGTCGATTGTTATTTATTTTCATCAATTGTTTTGTTTGTTATTTAGTTTTTCGTTTTGTGTCATTCATTCATTTGCGTCATACGATGAAATGAGGAAAAAAAAAAGAGACAAAATAATAATTATTATTATTTACCAGGTCTTTGTTGCGGCATCATTCCCGAGCTAGGAACACGAAGATATGAATTATTTGCAGCCATTGCATTCGCACCAGGCCGAATATAATTTTGATGCATTGGCGATGGAACTGGACCGTAATTTTGTTGGTTGTGCTGTTGATACATTTGATTCGGTACCATATTTTGTGCAGCCATTTGATGGTGATGATTCATTGGATACATGCCACGTTTTTGTGCCGCATGCATTTGTGATGTTGGATACGGTGACATTCGCCGTGTTGGATATCTATGGTGATAATGGTGTGTGTGTGAAGGGATTCAAAAGATTAAAAAAAAAACGAGTGAAAAAAAAACACATAAATACAATTGATCAAATGGGGGGGGGGGGTACACTCTTTCAGTTCATCGGAACGTCAATTAGTCGTGTCGAAATCTAATTAGTCTAAAATCATAATTCAATTACCCATTAGCCATTCCTTGCATTTTCGCCATTGGATTATTTGTTTGTTGCATCTCATTCATTTGATTCAATTGTGCTATTGCATTCATTGTATTCATTCCCATATTAGTATTGGTCATTTGATTCATGGGATGCATCTGTGTGAGCGGAAAAAAAACAGAAACACACATATTTGAGAAGAAAATAAAATTTTTGAATAAAAAAAAAAAAAAAAAAAAAAAAAAATAGAAAAATGCCGATTCATAGAAATTTGACAAAAGAGCAATCATAATCGATTACAAAAGCATTTCTTTTTATAGAAAATTGTTGTTGTTATTCATGCAAAAATATTTATATAAATACCTGTTGATTCGGTGCATTTAGATACTGCCGTGATGCATTGTTATAATTCATTCCGTTCAGTGGTGCCATATTATTCATTTGGACCATATTGGCAGTATTTTTGCCGTTATTCATGAACGAATGATTGTTTTGATTTTGCATATTCATATTGCCTAGCTGTCAATTTCGGAAAAGGAAATTTGATAAATTGACAGAGACAAAAATAAAAGGGGCAAAAGAGAGAAAAGAAAACAAATGTTAGTTTGATAAAAACAAATGCACAATATTTTACACATGAAAAATGGTTGGAATTCTATATTCAGCCACATACATGGTAGCCAAAAATGGTAATTCCGAACCAATTCTCTCTCTCTCTCTCTTTTGTGTGTGTGTGTGTGTGTGTGTGTGTGTGTGTGTATGTGTGTTGTGTGAAATGTATCAACTCACCTGTGAATTGAAACACATATCCATGTTTTGTTGACTTCCTGTTACAGCAACCATATTTAAATTACTTTGCACATGATTATTATTTACACTGAAGTTCAAATTGGTGCTAGAATTTTGTACTTCAGAACTTTTTGGGTGTTGGTGGCTTTGCTGATGCGGTTGATGCTGTTGTTGTTGCTGTTGATAAAAACGTGATTGTTGCTGCTCGTGTTCGTACTGGTAATTTTGGTCAAAGTGATGCATTTGCAATATTTATCTAAATGTCAAACAATAAAAATAATGTTTTTAATTGGGAGTGAAATAAAGTTGGAAAAAAAAAAAAAATTCAGTATTCGAATAAAAAAAGCAGAAAAGAGTTGAAGAAGAATAAGAAAAATATGAAGAAGGACAAGAGGAAGGAGAAGAAGAAAAAATAAAAACAAAAAACTTAAATTAAAATGAAAAAAAAAAAAAAAAAAAAATTGTTTTCAAACTTACAACAAATTCTGGCCAACGTTTGATTCAATTGATTTGCATAATTTTCCTCGATTTACAAACAAAATAATGGAATTTAAAATTCTGGGAAATGTTCATTCAGTGCAGCATTTGTTTCGGTGTCCAGGAATGTAAATAATTTGATTGGATTGACTGGTTGTTATGCGGCTCCTGACAAACAATTGCAAACATTGGAGACGCTTGAGCGATTGACGAGGGAACCAACCGTTGGAATTTCATTCCGCGATCAATTCTACGAAAGGAAGAAAGAAAGAAAAAAAAAAAAAACAATTTTTTTTATGAGAAACAATAGAATGGATAGTGACGTACATACTATATAGCATAAATGGTAGCTATGTTGATCGTTAGCATGCATTTTGTAATGTGAACATTTTATAAAATTCATTGAAAAGTGTCATTTAGAATGAAGGTGACATGATTGGCTTTATATTTTTCGCAATATCGAGCCAAATGTGACAGAGAGTGGAATACAGCGCAAAATTAAGCACGAAACAAAAAATAAAAACAGTGAACGAAATGAAAAAAAAAAAAAAAAAAAATGTCGCGTATACACATACATACATATGAATAAAAAAAAAAAACAAAAATCACCGATATATAAGAGAAATTATCACATTTTAATTTCGTAACCATTTTTCGCCATTGAACCGAAATGTGATATTGTGTTGGCATTTCGAATGTATTCGCCCAGTGAAACATATAATTGCATACTTTGGCACATTTTAACATGGCGTACATACATTTTTCACTGTTTTGATTTCAATTGCGTCGTCATATTACGTAACGAAAAAAATTGTTTAATTGAAATATTTGCGTGTATTTTTGGTTAAAATGTCGTAAAATCAATATGAATTACATTTGGCATCGTGGTTTGAAAACTTGCTAGAAATCGAACAACAAACGAATGAACGAGAGCGAGAGACAAAAAAAAAAAAAAAACAAAAACAATTCATGTGTATATATATCACAAAATATGATCGCACACACTATTGAGAAGCATCTGGACTGCAGTTTATTAAATATTATGCACACAAATCGATTTAAAAATGGCATTCAATTTTATTATTTTACCCGCAATATTTTTTGGCCAAGCAACAGAATGCAATGCAAAAAAACCAAACCCCCCAACAAAAATTACCGAGCCAGAATACACAAAACATTTCAATTCGGGTAAATGAGGAGAAAAAAATATTGAAAATAAAAAAAAAAAAAAAAAAAAAAAAATTCAGTTCAATCCATTTAACTATCACGTAATCAGCATTTTTGCTGGACTTTTATTTCTCTGTTTTGAACAATTGGTAATGTGTGCGTATGCGTGTGCGAATGAAATAACACCAAATATTTATTTCATTAAACGTATTGCAGAAATGGCAAAAGAATGAAATGTCAAACGAAAAACCGAGTGAGAGCCAAAAAAAAAAAAAAAACGAAAATTTTATTTAAAAGCGATTATTAAAGGGAAACTTTTAGTTTTATAAAAAAGAAATACAAAATCAATTCCCATATAAAATTGGGAAGGACAATTGTACGAGTGACAAATCTTCAACGCGAAATTTTTCCAAAATACCAACGAACTTTCAAGTGAAAACCAAATGTGTATTTTTTATTTTTGTTTTTTTAAATTCATTTCGATATATCGTTTTGCACGCATTGACGACAATATCGTTTCAGAAGGTCATTGTTCCAAATGTAAAATCAACTCTGAAAAAAAAAAACAAAAATCGTTGAAAAAAATTTTCTTTGTTATATTTCAAGCATGATATCAACACTTGCCACAAGCTGACAACCCAATCAAAGGTATTTCGAAAGTAACCAAACGATGTAAAGAATAAAAAGAAAACATATCACCGTATTGTATTCTTCTATTGTTGATAATTTTTCATTAGAATAATGGACAGAAAATTTTTCAAATAATAGCTTACGAAAAATAGTGACGAATCATTCGTTGATAGAGTTTAAAATAGCAAGCGCCCATACATAGCTAAAGGCAGGTAAAGACTCTTCATTGTCAATTAACCCACTTTATAATTTGACCGCTCCGCGCGCGTACAAACTTTTCATCATGGGGTGAATTGAACTGTTTTTTTTTCTTCTACTTCTTCTACTTCTTCTTCTTCTTCTTCATTTCATTATTATTCGATTGAATTTGGTGTGTATCGGTGTGTAATGATTTGGTTGATCTAATTTTCAAACATTTTCTAAATACATTCAATCTTGTTGATTTCCAAATTAGAAAAATCAAGAAAAAGTTGAAGTAGAAGAAAAGTTTATGTAAAAATGTAGAATCATTTTGAAAGGAAGGAAAAAGAGAGAAATAACGTGAGAATTATTAATGAGAGAGTAAATAAATTTCTTGTTTCGACTTCTTTTTTTTTCTCTCTCACGCATACGCACATCAATTTGAACAATGCCACATTTCTCAATGTTTGTCTTCTGATTGATTTTATTTAAACTAAGTCCAATTCAACCGCTCATCACTGCCATTGTAATGTAGATATTTTTAGTTTATTTTTTCTTTTTTTTTTTCTTTTTTTTTTCCATTTCAGAATATAAATTCAGATATGTTCGAATGACACCGTTAAAAGCATTTCATTCCAAAAAATTTCAATTAATCTTACATAATTATGTATGGTTGTAATTAAAACTTTCATTATTGAAAATGTGATTTGTAATGAACAGAATGATGGAGAAAAACAAAACAGAAAAGATGTAGAAAGAAAAAAAAAAAAAAACATAAATAAATGTTTTGTATTTAACATCGATTTATTAACATCCCGGCACATTGAGTTGTGGAAAGGTGAGAAATGAGTTTGAAAAGTCAAACGTAACAAACGGCAAATCGAAATAGTACACATAGCAAACAGTCCATCATAGAGCATTGATATTATTATTGTTATTATTGCACAAATACAATCAAAACAAGTGCTCGGTGATTCATTTGTTGCTGTTGCTGTTTTGATTTAGCGTGCGCGATGTGAATAGAGAGATTGGTGGAATGTGAACTAAGCATGCATATCTTCAGACGAAATACGATCGATATGAACGACGAAGATGTGACTAGCAGAGAAAGAGAAAAAAAGATGAGCAAGAGTGTAAAAATGAGCAAGACAGCGACAGAACGGTAGATACAGCGAAAGAAAGAAAGAGAGAACGAGGGCGAGAGGGAACGAGAGAGAACGAGAGAGAGAGAGAGAGAGAGAGAGAGAGAGAGAGAAAGAGAAAGAAAGAGAGAAAACGAAAATTAGAGATAGAAAATGAGATAAGTAGCGGATATGAGCAGACAAAGTAAATACTGTTCATGTTTAGTGTATGTAAAAAGGCCAACCGAATTGAGTGCTGTTGTTGTGTAGAAATAGCGAATAAAAAATCGCAATCCAAATTAATGTACCACTTATTGATTGGTATTGAGTCTCACTCCGAATCGATGATCGATTGTTGTTGTTGTTTTCTGGTTGTGCGACGCGCGCGACCGAGAGGGTGCCTAGGATCATTTGCCGCACTATACTGGTGAAAATGACAGCGATCATCATTCGCTAACATATGCTTTGGCATTGTTTCTATTGGTATTGCGGCTGTTTGCTGTTGCCGTTTTTTGTTGTTGTTGGTGTTGTTGTTGATGTTGTTGTTGTTGTTATGGTTGTTGTTTTTATTGCATTTGCACTGTGAATGTCTTGAATTTAATTGTTTGAAATAGCGCGTCGAAGAGTTGATTTGATTTTCTTATTTTGATTGTTTGCTTCACTATTACTTCTCTCAAATGTATCACATGGCCAATGGTATTGTTGATTTGTGAATGTGGCGAAAGCATAAGCTGATGTTTCAAATTGACTATTCATTAGATATTGTCGAATACATACATATAACGCAAAGAGTACAAACGATTTGTTTCGTTGTTGTTGTTGTTGTTGTTGCGGTTTTTGTTATTATTCACTTGCTCATTCAATCTGTTTCATTTATCGCAGTTAACAAATAGTAAAATGGGTGGAAAGATATTTGGAACGGTGTGCAATAGATAGACAACGGTCTTCAATGTTTCTCTCAAAGGTATGAAAATGTTCATTTTTGCTATTTCATCATCTTAGCTCACCGCCAACCATACACACAATAACTAACTGTAAAATATTTTGATTCAAGAAATGAACGTTTTTTTTCTTCTTCTTCTTCTTCTTCTTCTGCAGCCACCACACACGTAAACACTGTACATTTCGCCAATTCGAAAGAAGCAAAAAAAAAAAAAAAAAAAACATTGTGGAGCAGTATAAGAGACGAGAACTGAGTATAAAAGGGGGCGAAAAAGACAGAAAATGAACAAAGTGAAAGAGAAAAATGACGAAATGAAAAAAGAAAGAAAAGAAAAATGTAAAATAATGCAGCAGTTCAAGCAAAATACAGACTACAAAGACAAAAAGAAAGCACATACAAGCGACAATACACAACTCAAAATGAAGGGAAAAAATATGTAAGAAGTGAAAAAAATACCATACGAAGTGAAGAAAAAAAAAAACAAAATTTGTAATTGTGCTACTATTATACATTTGGTTCGCGCGCATACGCACGGGTTCATTGCACGATTTTTTTTTTTCTGTTTTTCGTCTATTATTTTTATTCTCGTACATTCCGTTTTCTTTTCGCGCTGGCTATTTGCACTGATGAACAAAATAAGGCGCAAACAAAGCGTGAACCCAATACACGAACTGCGTAACATACATGCGATAGGTTGACCATCACATTTTTTTCCCTTCTTCTTCGTCGTCGTTGTCGTCGTTTTCGTCGTTTTCGTCGTCGTCATCTTTTTCTTCTTTTTCATTTCTTCTCTTCCCATTGTACTTACAATGAGCTCTCTCAACACTGTTCCATGCTTTGCTATACATTTCGGTTCAACGAAATCATTTCGTTGTTGGTTTTTATTCAAATATTTATTATATTGGATGGCGAGAGATCTCGATTTCACATTTGACCAAATTAATCCAAAAAAAAAAGAAAAAAAAAGAAAGAAAGAAAAACAAGTAGAACCATGAAAACAATGACCGGACGATAAACTATTTTGATCGCTCGTTGGCATGGCGTGTCATCACTGGAAATGTCTCGACTTTTCTCTTCAATCATAATTTTCGTGTGGATTTTTTTTACTTCGTCAGTGTTGCTATTGCCGTAGCTGTGATGTTTTATGTTGCTCTTGTTATTGTTTAGTGGATGTGAATTTGGGTATGGATGTTAATGTAAATGTAGACATGGATGTTGAGATGTGAAATGTAAAAAAAAAAACGACTATGTTTAAGATTCAAAGGATCAAAATAATCGTTTTCGATGAATAACCGAAAATCTCTGAAAATGCTGTTGTTGTTCTTCGGTCATTTAATGATCTTGATCGTCAAGATCAATATGATCATTTTCATCGCATTCCATGCACAAAAGAAAAGGTAAAACTAATAATAAAGCATTTTGCATTGGTTTAATTGGTGACTCCTTCTTCGAGTGCCTTAAGTTTGCCGACAAAGCTGATTTTATTTGTGTGTGCGCGCAAGAGTGAAGAACTAAAGCGACAATCATACATCTTTTCGCATAACAAAAAGGAAACAAAAAAAAAAACAAAAACAAAAAAAATGCAACTAATACAAGATCGGACGGGCAGGCAGTCAGGCAAGCAAAAGAAGAAAACATTGAATCGGAAAACCGGGATTATATTCAAGTCGTCGTCTTTGCCTCATATATTGATATATTCTTTGCAAACCAATTCCAATCATCGCGTCACAGTATAATCACAAGTTTGGCCTTAATAACACCGAAGTTCGTGTTTGTTTGCATAACATCACAACAACAATTAAAGAAAACTAAACGATGCACAAAGATACAGACTGTATCATACCATTGCAACGTTAACGCTATTGCGCACACATACAAACACACACACACACACACATTCATAAATCTCGAATGCGTTCAATATAATGCACAAATATATTGCAATACGATGTCGATATGTGAACGATCCGAGCATAGTCAGATCATCTTCATGAAAGAATAAAAACGACGAATTAAAAGAAAAGAAACAGATATTAAACAAAAAGAAAAATGAAGAGAATGAATAAAAAAAAAAACAACAACAACAACAACAACAACAACAACATCAACATCACACAACACAAATCAGTGAACGAAAACTATAATGTATCGCACGAATGTGAAAATGAGAGAAGAAAAGGTGAAGGCTTTCCGCCCAATGCAAAGAATCACCATCGCATCACAGAAATATGAATGCGTTAACTGCTTCAAATACCGAAAACAACGATTTCTTTTATTTATGAAAGAGAAGAAAAAGAAGAAGAAGAAGTAGAAAAACAACACACACCGAAAGAAAAATTAAATAAATAAAGAAGACAACGGAACAGAGACCGACAAAATTCCGAAACCGATGTGAGCGAAACAAGAACAGAGAGAGAGAGAGAGTGAGAGAGAGAGAGAGACAAGAAGAAAAGTGATACATCAAACAAGAGCAATAACCAAAATGAAATCGGCTCGACCCGATGAATTTTTCGTTCTTTCAATGAATAAAAGAACAACAACAACAACAACTACGACGACAATAATAACACAGAGTAACAACAATGAGAACGGGAACAGAAATATATCAGAAAGAAGAGTATGTGGCGATCAGCAAGAGCAAATGTAATGAAAAATACAACAACAACAACAACAACAACAAAATACGCCGAATAAGAATAAAAAGAAGAAGTAGAAAATACTTATAATCGCAGCGAGTGAATAAATGTTTACATGTGAGCCAACGACATCGTTGTCAGTGTTCAACGATGACGGCGATTAACACGATGCCAAACACACTAAACGGAATGAATTGAGAGAGTATATTATAAAACGAAATGAAATAAAATGAAAACCAAACAACAGAAAAGAAAGAGAAAAAAAAAAACACAAACGGGTAACAACAACAACAAAAAAAACCGAAAATATCATGGAATACAGAATGTATAAAATAAAATAAGAACAAGAATGAGAATTTAAATAAAATAAAATACAGAATGAAATGAGAAGAGAAAAGAAACGAGCATACACAACAAATGAACAAACACCGAAACAACGCTCACGCGCACGCACACGACAATGAGTGAGAGCGTGAATGAGAGAGAGAGAGAGAGAGAAAAAGAGAGCGCGAGCGCATATATGCGCTCATATACAGCAAAACCGAACAAGATTTCAATGAAAAACTTGATTCAACGTGCAATGTACTCCATTTATTCTTCTCTTATACTTTATATTAATTCTGATTTTTAATTTTTTCTTTTTTTTTCTCTCATGATTTTTATTCCACACATTTTGTCTCGCTTCAGCAGTCTGTCGGTGTGTCGGCCAATTCGGCCGATCCATTTCAATGCGAAGGGAAAAAACGGCAAGAGCAAAAAAATTGTGCCTGCAAACACACACACACACACACACACACACACACACAAAATTAAGAACCAAAAACCAAACTGAACTCAACTTTTTCTTTCTGTCGTCGAAACGATATGAACAAAACATTAAATTGCAACCCACAGGCGGCATAGAGATGAGACTTCGCATCACACATTTTAACGTGTAAGCAAACGCAAACCCATTTTATTTATATTGTTTACACTGTTGACACTTGAATGATATCTTTTGCAACGAATCAATACAATCTCAATAACAACAACAACAACAACAACAATAATATGCAACGAAATGAAAGAAGAAAGACAACAAAGCATAGTGTATTAGGTGCATTAAGTTGGATTGATCGGATGTTTTAGCATTTTGTGTGATGATTGCGAAAATCAGAGTTCAACCAGACCAAATATCATTGTGACAAAATGTGGCATTTTCATTTCGATTGAAGCATGATCGATTCGAAAGCGCCTCACTATTTACAAAACAGACAACGAAACACACACACACACACACACACACACACACACACACACACACACAATAATATGTACACAGGAAATGTACAGCGGGGGTTTTTTTTTCATCTTCTCTTTTGCAACAATTGCAAAATGAAAGAGAGAGAAAGACAGGAAAAATGCACTGTAAATTGTACGAAACGTCAATGCAACTGTATGATCTCACTGGCCAATGGAGCAATAAACATCAATCGCAAGCCCACCAGCTAACAGAGATAAGAATGTATCGAGGCATATTTCTTGTGTATCGACATCTCTCTCTCTCTCTCTCTCTCTCTCTCTCTCTTCTCTATGTCTTTCTCTTTTTACTTTTTCACTGTCGTGAATATAGTGGAATATATGTTTTCGTTGGTGGATCCAATAACCACATAATCCATTTAATCAAAGACGTTTGTAACGCAAATTATGTGTGTCTGAATGTGTGCATATATGTGCATATATATGCATATGCATAGCATGCAATAAATCGATTGAAAATATTTTTCGATTCACAGCCAATGAATATATGTTTACAATGTTCCATCATTTATAGTCTATCTATATATTGATGAAAAATTGTAAGCTCTCTCAAACGTAACCGAATGAAAACAAGTAACCGTTTGTGTTGTTTCCTTGTATAAGTAAGAAACTCTTTCGAAAAATCAATTTTCAAACCTTTCTATGAGAACTTTTTTCATGTTTTTCAAAGTTATATGCAATTTATTTGGTGACGCATAAAAGTTTTGCACACAATGTTAAATGAAAAATTGTACAAAAATCTGTCTGTATCGTGCATTGGCTTTCATTTATGTATGTGAAAATAAGGTGGATGACGATGGGGAGTTTTGAAAAAGATTGATGAAGGGACGGAGATGGTAGAGGGAATATGTGAAGGGGAACAAGGTGATCAAAAGGGAAGCCAATTTTTGTATGGAATGGGCCAGTTCTGCCGGATCGATGACCACCCAAATTAATTGACATCGAGTCCATTTTCGTCAGTTGTTCAAATGCAATATTTTGTCGGCTGAAAATGATATGCTTTTGCTTCTCAAATATGTATATATATTTTGGCATGTTATTCATTTAGGTAAAGTAATGGTATGGATCGCATGTTGTAACATGCACTGGTCTGCAATGCATACGAATTGCTACAAAACAATATTGCCACACCATGGTGGAAGAATACGTGGTTATAATTTCCTTATATATGAACTTATTTGTGTTAAGTGGCCTCTCGACTAACATTCCAATCGGCTTCTTTTTTTTTTCGCTTGTTGTTGTTTTCTTCTTCTTCTTCTTTTTTTACATGCGCTCTACCATCTCGTAAGATGGTTTGCTTTTTGACTGAATGATTGGACCATTTTATGTGAGTGAACGAAATGAAATGAGCAAAAGAGTGAGCTAGCGAAAAGCATAAAATGAGTGAATAAATGTGTTGTTGTGCGTTTTGTGCGGATGTGCCCAAGAGTTTGAGTTGTGCTTTTGTCGCCTCGCTTTGTTGGGCGATTTCTTGTGCAATCTTATTACTCTCTGATGAAAGACATACGGCAAAAGCAGCATACGGCAATTGGCACATTTCTCATCATTTTCCCGCTCATTGTCCGTTGACGCTTTCGGTTCAGTTTGGTTTGACCATTATATGGTGTATTGTTTTGTTGTTGTGAATCGGGCATATTTTAACGATGGCTAAAATATGTACAATTCGGCTTGAGTTTATTAATCGTTTTATTTCTCATTTTATGCTTATGTGGTTTAACATGGTATTCATTGATTCTTTGTGACTTTATCATGGTTCTGACTTTGCACTGTTTTGTTGTTTAAATGAATCTTGTTCGGTTGCTTTTTGTATTCACTATTTCATTTCCCTAGGCATAAGTAATTTTTACTCTTCCCTAAGTCAAGATAGCTCTTCCACAACAACAGCAGCATCAGCATCAGCATAAGCACCAGCAGCAGCATATATACATTGCCATACGTTTGGCGTCTCATTACATATCATTGAGCGAATGAATTAGCAATGGACAACAGATTGATATGCTTGCTGTTTTTCATGCGCTTTCGTTCGGCGAAACCAACAAAATCATTGACACACACACACACACACACACACACACACACACACACACACACACACACACACACACACACACACACACACACACACACACACACACACACACACACACACACACACACAACACACACACACACACACACACACACACACACACACACACACACACACACACATACACACACAAATATCCATGTATATAGAGATACAATCCGTTGGATTCTTTTATTATCTGACTATAATATTGCTCCGTTTTGTTCGATTCATTCTTTTCTTTCTAATTGCTGTTTGCTACGTTATACGTGCTTTATACATTGATACGTGCATCGATCTTTGGATTGCTGCTGCCCGTCGGACACCATCGAGAAAAATGTGGAGAAGCAAAAGTAAAAAAAAAAAAAAAAAAAAAAAAAAAAAAACACAGACACACAACATCCACACAGACCCATTCCGTTGTCATTCCAAAAAATCGCCTAACTTCTTCCTGTTTCAGATAAAGTGCTTTTGATAATTCGATTTCGAGCAAAGTTCATTGGTGTTGTGCACTTACTCGTATACCTCACACACAGAGTTGGTGACAGAACGAGACAAATACATAAACACATACACACAAAAACACGCACACACTTAAAGAAGGAAAGAGAGAGAAAGAGAAAAGAAGAGAGAAGAGAGAATGAGACACACACACGGAAGGTTTATTCCATTTCAATTTTGATGCACACACGGAAAATGCACAGGCTCATTGCAAATTATGCATCAGTCGTCCAAAAATGTTGCTGCCATTTGAAAAACGTATGGTTTGAATGCTAAAGAAATGACTGCGGACTATGATTCGGTATGATTTTATGTAAATTGCATTTGGCCAGGGATTATGTACAGCTTTAGGATAGATTATCTAAATTTGTTCGAAGCTCTTGTTTTCTCTACCTCATTACGACTTTCGATCGTCTACTTTCCGAAATGGAATGCACGCTAAGTGCATACTATTGCTTCTCTATTTCAATTTTTTCCTCTATTTCAATACACCCAGTGAGTAGAGTTGTTTGTAAATTTCTCATTCTCCTCATAACACATCCACTCTATAGTTTTTGGTTTTGGTGTTTTTTTTTTCTTTTCGCTCTCTATATTTGTTGTTGTTGATTTCGTTCATTCGAAAAATCCGTGAGTGGTTCAGTCAATAGATAAAATCACACAAATTAAACAACGGCCAAACAAATGCAAAACAAAACACGAACGAAACGTTTCCAACACCAGAGCAAACAGAGAGCAAAAAAGAAGAAGAAAACGTAAAAAAAAAAAAAAAAAAAAAATAAATAAATAAATAAATCGGAACAAGTCGACAAAAGCAAGAGAATCGTGGCACATTGAACAGTATGTAAGTATAAGCTGCGATCGGTCGTAATGAACGGCGTAAATAGTTCAATACGGTTTTGAATGTGAGAGCAATGAATGAGCGCACACTCATGTTAGAGCGTGATAAAAATCGGAAAATGTTTTGAAAGTGCTTAGAACACACATATTTTGTACAATTGTTATTGAAATATTTATAGAATAAAATTATCGACTGTGTGAAATAACCGTATCAAGAGTGTTGTGTGCATTACATGAAAAAAACAAAAAAAACAAAAAAAAAACAACAAAAACAAAAACAAAAGAAAGAGAGATAGATTGACGACAAACGAGCGAGAGAAAGAGTTATTGTCGATATATATGCTTGCTAGAGAGCAGAGTACATAAGTGTTCGGTCGATTCACTGTTGTAGTGTTGAACAACAACTGAATCGTCGACCTTTCTCCTGTTTGTTTGTTGTTTTTTTTTTTTTTTTTTCTTTTTTTTTTGTCTTTTCATTTGATTCATTTGCGTTGTTTGTGCCTATGTTTTCTCTATATGCGCCCGCGCGCAACTATGCATTTCATTTAATTCAGATATCTTTTGCATGGTTTAAAGAAAAGAAAAGAAGAAGAAACAAAACCAACTGAGATGCATTTCCTTATCTCGCGCAGTCTCTCTTCTCTTTCTGTCTTTTTTTGTGTTAACATTGCTGTGCTTAAAGTTTTGTTCGCTTTAAATTCCAAATGTTTTGTCGTTGGAATCGCCCAATCGCTACTCTTTGCAAACCAACTCGTTCACACACCATCCATCCATCCATCCATCCATCTATACATGGCTCGTTCGTAAAAATTCAGTGTTTTAAAACATATTTTATGTTAAATAAACATCAATAGATCGAGAGCTCAATATTCTATGTTCAGATAGTGTTTAATACCAAACAAAAGAGAGAGAGAGAGAGAGAGAGAGAGAGGGAGAGAGAGAGAGAGAGGGAGAGAGAAAGAGAGAGAGAGAAAGAGAGAGAGAGAGAGAAAGAGCCAAAATGAGTTAGAGAGCGAGAGAGACGCAGCTGAAAAGAGTGAGAAAGACCGAGAAAGAAAGAGAGAGCATTATCGAATGTGCCGTTGTATTGCGGATGTACTGTGTTTCTTATTATATTTCATTGTTCGAACTCGTTCGGTATCCGTACAGAACCGACTAAAAATCAAAAATAACTCTCAATATGCGAACGCATCGTTGTGTGACGTTGGAAATTGTTCAAAGTGAATCACAGAAATTTATAACATTGAATGCAAACAAATCTCTTTTATTCATTCTCGCACTCTTTCCCTCTCTCTCTCTCTCTTTCTTTCTTTAATTTTCGCATTTTGTTTGTCTTCCTTTCTTTCTCTGTCATTCTGGTGTTTTCTCTCTGATGCTGGCTGCATTTCTCAAGCAAATGATTCGATCCAAGCAATTATCAATGTTCGTTTGCAGAAAACGGTTTGTCTTCGCTTCTTTTCAAAATGACTTGATGCATTTTATTGTTGTTGTTCTTATTATTGTTGTTGTTCGGTGGAACTCTTTTCTTAGTTTTGCTCCTCCACGCATACAAATCATTGCGAAATGGCTCAGATTTTTTTTTTTTTTTTTTTTTTAGACAAAGGCGTTATCGATATATGTAAATGTTCGCGCAGTATTCGAACTGCCAAAGCGCAATATCAACTGTGTACCTGCAAGACACTCGCACTTCTCCTGATTTTTTGTTTTGTTTTGTTTTTGATTCACTCTCTGTTGTATTCTTCTTTTTGTTGATCTTTTGCGCGCTTTGTCTTTCTTATATACACGGGACTCTTTTTTTTTTTTTTATCTCAATGTTGCTGTTTTTTTTTTTTTCATTCTTCTGTTCATTATGAAGGGCCAATGATATTGTTCTTGCTGTGTGCAGCAAACGTGTTGGCGTTGGTTGCTTGATGATTCTCATGCATATCAAACATTTGTGCGAATATTTCTGCATTTCTGTTGTATTTGCATGTGATTTGATTCCATTTCAAACTGTGTCTCTGTTTTTTTATTTTTTATTTTTTATTTTTTTAATTCTTCTTCTATTGCATTTGCGATTAATGTGTGTGTGTGAGTGTGTGTGTGTGTGTGTGTGTGTGTGTGTGTGTGTGTGTGTGTGTGTGTGTGTGTGTTAGTGTATATACCAAACATTTGCCCACGAAAAATGGCTGCAATAATAAACACGATAAACGATATACAGTACACGGATTTTGTTGTTGTTTTTCTTATTTGCTTCAAAAAAGCGGCGAAAAAAAGCAACTTAATCTCTTTCTCTGGTTGCATTCTTTTTGTTTCAATTAAATATATATGTATATATAGATGGATGGATGGATACGATACATAATAATGAAAAATAATACGCATATTTGGATTCGTTTTTTTTTTTTTTTTTTTTTCTTGTTTTATACACAACGCATGTATATGTTTGTCTTTGTTATGTCTTACACATTTAGTTCAAGCATTCGATTGTCATGTGTATTTTTCCCTTCCTTTAAAAATGGCTAATGAAACATTAATAACGATACAATTCGTTGTTGTTGTTGTTGTTGTTGCTTGTGAACTAGAAACCGAATAACAATAATAAAAACACAAAAATCGTGTGCTATTTTTGTGCTTTTTCATTCAAATATTTCGATCGAGGTTAACTAATGGAGGATTTTTCTTTTTTATGACGAATTAGAATAAACAGAAAAGTGCGTGGACTCCAACAGGAAGAGAATATGAACCATTGCATTATTTATTCAAACAAACAAACAAACACAGAGAGAGAGATACCAATCATAAGCACTCGAAATAAAATCATTCGGACATATTTGAATGACAATTCGAGGTAGACTTTTGTCTCTCTATTGGAATGTTATTGATTAATTTTCATAAATATCCAAAGGTACCGAGGCTTATTTATCGATAAACTTACAGCAATAACAACCACCACGGCACGACAACGACGAACAAAAAAAACAAATCGTTGTTTTTTTTCGCGTAACATTTTTTCGTTTACGAAATCAAGAAGTAAGAGAGAGAGAGTGAGTGAGAGAGAGAGAGAGAGAGAGTGAGTGAGAGAAAGAGAGAGAGAGCGAGAAAGAGAGAGAGAGAGAGAGAAAGAGGGAGGAAAGAGAGAGAAAGCGAGGGAAAGAGAAGAGAGTATGAGAAAGAATGTGTGTGTGTGAGAGAGAGAGAGAGAGAGAGAGAAAATTGTAATTATATAATTATAGTTTCCGAAGGTCAGTCGCAATTGAAAAATGTGAACAAAATCAACAAATTGAATAGCAGAGCGAAATATTGAAAGCGTACGTACAATTATTCAAATATGTTTAGTTGCCTTTTTTATTATTATTATTTCTCTTCTTTCTTCTCTCTTCACTTTACGTGACGACTATATCATCCGGGGCGCGCAGATCGAACGCGTTTGTCAGGCATACGCTTTGTATATTTGTAAGCTCGTATAGTTGTTCTTGTTGTTGTTGTTGTTGTTGCTTTTATGATGGAAATGTAGGTTCAGGTTTGAGAGCGAGAGTGAAAGCGAGAGAGGGAGATATATTGTCAATTCCATGGTATTTTTTTTTTTATTTCTTTAGCAGTTGCTGTTATTTCATGAATATATTTTTGTGCACATTTGTGTATATGATGTGAGAGAGCAATGAGAATGAGGTGTGCATACCGCAAACACTATCCACTGTACATTTAAGTAATTCGTGATAAACCAACCAATATTTAATTCGTAATAATTTGTAATTATTTGTAATTTGAATCGAAAGCTCTGAGGTTTACAAGACCAATTTCAACGTTGGTGAATGCACTTGGTCTCTGTATGTGCATTGTTGTTGCTGTGCGAGCCCCCAATTTTTTAGCCACTACTTTTTTTTTCATTATATTCCATTCCATTGATTCGATTACTGAATATTCGAAAATATTTGTACAACAAAAAGCTACAGCAAGAAGAGAGAAGAAAAAAAACAACAACCATGTGGATTTTCAAATTCGCATGTGTTTAGTATACATCGTCAAAATAGCGAGCAATGTGCGAAATTAAAATCAAGGTATACAGCATCAAGAGTGGAACTCAAGCGATAGCGCTAAAAAAACCCGCGATAACGAAAACGATCATAAAACTACGAACTGCCAATAAAAATAAAATCAAATAAATATATATCGTCATTTGTTTCTATTTAACCAAAAGCTTTGAACAAAAAAGCAAATGTTTTCCGGAAAGGTGCGCTCGCAATATTTCAATGAAGCTTATGAACAAACAAAATAATGCGATTGTGAACGTAAATGTAGCTCGTGTGTGTGTGTGTCTCCCTGTTCTCTCTCTCTCTCTCTCTCTCTGTGTGTGTGTGTGTGTGTGCATGTGCGCTCCTTTCGCGAATATTCTTGTTCCACATAACATGATGAAGTTTAAACTTGTGCTTCAATTGCGCGTATCAAAATACAGAATATTTTATTTACACAGATCTCATTGTGGGTAAAATTTGCAAATGAATTTCATTCAAGCAGCTGAATATTCTCTAATTCTGGTGTCAATCAGTCTCAAAATTTCATCACATCTGACGTCATAAGTAAACTTTTCGATAATGTCTCTTTCTATCTGTTGAAATATTCAAAACTAGATTTAAAAAAACACACACACACACACACGAGAGAGAGAGAGAGAGAGAGAGAGAGAGAGAGAGAGAGAGAGGGAAAGGGAGAGAAAGGGAGAGAAAGAGAGAGAGAAAGAAACATACAGTCATCACAATTCGATACAATTCGATTTGCAATAAATCAATCAATATGATGTAAATTGTCCAAACGAACCTGAATTGCAAAACACTTCCTATATTTCTGTTTGGCATTAAAATGCCAAACATTAAGTTACACAAAATAAATATAATTATTAAAAGCAATCTTTTATTATCGCAATTTCGATTGTGACGATTATGTATTGTTTGAGTAAATTATTGTCTCTTATCAATAGATGACAATGTCTTTGTATTTGTATTTGTATGATGTACGAAGTAAAAAAGAGGGAAAACAAAATTATTTGTTTTTAATAGTCGGTTTGCTCTTCCATTCGAGAATTATGAAAATATACGAAATTAAAAGCGAGAACAACAATAATAACAGAAGAAAAAAAAACTGCCAACAACAACAACAACAACAACAACCAAGCTCGTGTAACAAGATTGTTTTGTTGTCAGTGGCTATTCATTTGACACCTTGAGTATTAAATATAACATAAAATAAACGCTCTGATTCACCATTACCAATGATATACAATATGTAATTGCGCATACACACTTGATGCGAAAAGAAGAGATAGAACAATATAAATTAGAAGAAAGAAAGGGGGGATGTTAAAGGATTTGTAAGAGACAAAGATAGTGTGATTACGATAAATCGAAAGAGAAAGAGAAGGAAACGGAGAAGCCAAGACGAAGACACCAAACAAGCTAAGAAGCAACAGAACTAGATGGGGATTGAAAAAAGAGAAAGAGATAAAAATAGAGAAAGAGATAAAAATAGAGAAAGAATGGGAAAGACCGAGCAAAAAATGTAGAAAATGTTGGATAAAGAGAGAAAGAGAGCGAGAGAAAGGAACGCCAAAAGATTTGAAACGACACGGAGAGAGAAAAAAGGTGTAAAATTCGCATGAATAATACAAAAACGAATCAGTATCATTATGTTAGAATACATCTGTCGCAAATGGCAATTGTAGCAAACAGGTACATTTTTGAACACAACACACCCGATCAAATTAAGAAGCGATTTTTTCAAATAACACAAAATGTTCCAAACAAATCACCTGATAATAATGCGTAGTTTTTTTTTTTATTTTTTTTTTTTTTTTGGTTGTTGCTGTTGTGTTGTCATCATGAGTATTAGTTCTATTTACAAAAATAAAACAATTATTTGCGCAATTACTTTATCATTCACGTCGAACTAAATAACCTAATGAGAAATTACATTCCAATGATGTAAACAAATTGAAAGAAAAGAAAAAAAGTAGAAGAAGAAGACAAAAAAATATATACACGAATGTGTACTTATCGTGTCTTTTTTGGGTTTGGTCGGAAATAAACCGTTAGATTGAACGATTTAATAGAAAATAAAACAGTAGATTGTTCAATTGTGTTTGTAAAAATGATAATTGAACAATACGAACATATTTGTTCAAATGCAGAAATTTGGAATCGATTGATTTTCTTTGAAATCGGATTCAATCGATAATCGATGTGTGTGTGTGTGTGTGTGTGTGCGCGTACATGGTTCTTCGTTTTTTTTTTTTTTCAATTCGCACAGCACAATAAATCATAATCACAACCTAATTGTGATTTTCATCGTGTGTTTGTATGTGTTGACTTTATTTGTTTGATTCCTTTGCCGAGGCCTATGTGGATTGTTTTTTATTTTCTTCTACTTCTTCTTCTACTGTATGCTCCTCGAATATGATGTACTTTGCTTACGATTTCAAAAATATTTAGACGAAAGCGAATGAGAAACCAAAAAAAAAGGAAAAAAAAAAATAAAAAAACACGTTTAAAGACTTTAAATCGTTTTTATTATTACTTTACGCTTATGTATATGAATAAATATTGACGATTGTGAATGTACGCTTCACCAACAACGTCGATATAAACTATTTTCGTGTAAAAATAGCTCGGTAATAAATAATACGGTAACTCTTAGGCATATGTCGAAAAATGTTCGATGTGAGAGATGGCAAACCAAGGAATTAAAATGTACACACATTTAGATATCGAATCGCATCGACCGATGATAGAATGAATAACGAGATTGAGAGACAGAGTAAGTGTGATGGAATGAAATGTGGAAGACAGAAAGACCAAGTGCTTAGTGTGAGGGAGAATGAGAGGAGGATGAGAGAGAGAGAGAGAGAGAGAGAGAGAGAGAAAGCGAATCTCATAAAATGAAACAAGGAGGCAATTACATGAAACGGCACAAAGAATACCGAAACGACGCAAGATGAAAAGGGAAACAATCGAAAATAGAATTGAATATTAGTTTGAAATTAAAAGTGCCTTCAATTTTCTTTAAATAAATTATAATGTTGAAGTGAATTTAACAACGAAAAAAAAGGAATGAAAAAAACAAAAAAAAAAAAAAAAAACAAATCAGTCAGCATTTAAAAATACGCGCGAAATGAGTGCGTATGCTGGTCGGTGTAAATCATCATGAATTTAATATTTTCTTGATGAAATCTATTTTCTCAATTTCTTTTTCGAACACAAAACAATATCACTTCATTTTCATTGGCTGATCATTTCCCATTACGAATCCAGCTTATATAAGAAGTTTTCACAATAATCTAACTGTGAACCATGACTATCGGTCATTTCATATTTTCTTTTCTCGCTTAAAGAAAAGCAAGAAAAAAAAGTGCTAACTTTCCACAGAGATTCATCTATTTGTGTAGATTCGAATTGGGTTTTTACTTCTTTTTTTTTTTCTCAAAAGGGAAATCAAGGAAAAAGTCAAAAAAAATAAATCGACTTGTTTTTTGGAATCATTTTATAACATTCACCAGCCACTCCATGGAGTGATGAAATTGTATTTTTAGACATAAATCACATACTTTCGTCGATCGTTAAATTGTATGATTCTTTTTCATTAGTCAGTTGCATTACAATATCACTCAGAGGAGAATGATGCATACAGTACATACATCCAATCCATTGTAACTTATCATGCGCAAAATGGAAAAAAAAAGCTGCTGTTATTGTCGGTACGATGGAGGTAAATGTTGTTTAAAATAACCTTAGCATTTTGGTATTTGTGTAAGCATGTGTGTGTTTGTTTGTAGATTTGAAGGTAAAAGAGATGCAAACTAAATACGAAGCGAAAAAAAAGCTAAATATTAGTATGACTCTCCCACAGCCAAGTGCATTGCTTAAAAATAATGACATATTAATAATTGGCGAATTTTTTCTTTATTTTTTTTTATTTTTTTGTTTTTTTTTTTTTTTTTTTTTTTGTCGTTGTTGTCATTTGTTTATTCATTTGTATAATGGCAATGCAAAATAGCTATGGTTCAATTGCATAAAGTCATAACATTCACTTGAATGTATATAGTTTGTGCTGTCTTTTGTCCGTTTTACGTCAACATAAACCAAACTAAATGCATTTCTGATGCATTACCGCAATATAATTACATAGCAGAGAAACAGAGAAGAGTTGAAACGCAAACAAATAAACAAAAAATAAAAAAAAAAAAACAAATGAGAGACAGCAAAAAACGACAAGAAAAGTAGAAAAAGAAGAAGAAGAAGAAGAGAAAAAAAATTATGTACTGCCTATGCAGTATGCATCGTTTACGCACAGATCAGTTTCATTTGCACCAGATTTCGATTTGTCGGAATTTAGGTTAATAAATAAGATATACCGCAACGACTCTGGCTCTCGCACTTAGACACCAACAATAAAAATGACAAACCCGCCGCCAATTCGATATATTTGTTGTTTTTTTTTTTTTTTTTCTCCCATTCCTTTTTCAAATTCAATTCGGTTGTTAATTGTTGTTACTAGTTAACATTTCAACAGCAAAAACTTATAATGGATATCAATGTGGCAAATATGTGTGATGTGTTTTGATGCGTTGCCACGATAAACTAACACATTCAATATTTTATAAGTATGTAAATAAAAATGTTATTGAGTTGGTTGTTATTTTTTTTTTTTTTTTTTTTTTTTTTTTTTGTTTTACTTGGTTTTTTTGTTTTATTTGTTTTGCTGTTTCAATTCTTTGTGTAATTGTCGCCGCACATTTTTATCGCAATTAAATTCGCCGCATGGAATGAAATATACACAA
This sequence comes from Resseliella maxima, assembly GCA_029041755.1. Classification (NCBI taxonomy): domain Eukaryota; kingdom Metazoa; phylum Arthropoda; class Insecta; order Diptera; family Cecidomyiidae; genus Resseliella; species Resseliella maxima. Next base: position 1,302,472 of record JAQOWM010000693.1, on the reverse strand, counting down.
GCAATTTTAAAATGATGAAAAAGGTTAGAATTTAACAATCAACCATTTGAAATAGATAACAGATTAATGACAGATATATACAAAATGATCGACATGAACGTTTCAAAAGCAAAACGGCTTATATAATTTTGTTCAATATGACTCGAGAAATGATTGGATTGAATGTGCGCGAGCGTAAGCTCGACAAATGTTCGCTCAAAAATGTGTCGCACTCTCGGGCTGTTTTGAGCTCACTCTTAGACGTGCACACACACACACACATATATATATATACACTAGTGCGCAGTACTCATCAATTCGATTAAATGCACTCCAATCAACCGATTGCATGTGTAATTGTGTGATTCTCAATCAGCTAGTCTCGATTCATTTGCAAAACGTAAAAATTTAATAATTATAGGTCTGATTATTGAGTCGAAGGCAAAACTAATAAATAGGCAGGACAGTCACATGATTTGACTTTTTGATGGATCCAACCAAATCGAATCGAACACATGAAATTATCTGTGAAATATTTTTATCATATTTTTTATTTCAATTTTTTGCTGCGATGGGATTGTTTTGTTTGTTAATTTATTTATTTATTTATTTATTTATTGTGTGTGAGCATTTGTTTTTTTCTGCTTCTCACACTGTCGTCCTGTGTGTCATTCATAAAGTTCATTTCATTCTTGGTTGATTTACATGTACACATAGTGACATCTAATGTAGTCGGCTGCTATAGATGTGATTTTTTTTTTTCTCGTATTTTTTGCGTCGGATATTCTCTGTCTCATTGAATGATCCGAAATAAGATTGAATCGCTATCGTGATTGTAAGCGGAAAGAATACATTTCCCCCTTCCACTTGCATTCAATGTGACTGTATTCATTTTCATCAATTCAAATATTGAACTGGCTTGAAATATGCATAGCACGGTTAATAAAAAATTCTGAAGCAAACCAATAGAAGGGTTGCTTCATATCAATTTTATTTCATATCAATTATACAAATCATTGTTAGCTGATGATATTTTAGCGAATTATATGCAACCACAAATTGCAATATAGCATGACATTGAGTAGATATCTATATTTTGTGTGTGCTTTTTTATTTCCTTTTAATTTTTTTACCATGAAAAATTTCAAAAGAAACGCGGTAAAGTGGTATTCTCATCGTGAATTTTAATGTTTAAATTACATTTTGTTATCTATATGAAAGTGGAAATGATTCCTTTTACTCGATTCATTCCAAATTGTTCACATTTATGAGAAGAAAAAAACGAGACTGAAAGAGACGAAACTGTGAATATAATGAAGTTGCATTTGTAATGAGGATCAGCAAAAAAAAAAAAAAAAAAAAAAAAAGTAATCATACATTTAACCAATATGTCTTGAATTTGGCGTCAGACACACACTTCACTGCCTACCCAATACAGCGATTTGTTTCGTTTCGGTGTTTTTTTTTTTGCTGTTTTCAATGTGGATATTTTATTCAACTTCTTCTGTTTCATTATTATTATTATTTCTGGCGTTTTTTTTTTTTTTTTTCATTCGAAGAGGAAAAAAATTATTGTCAAACAGTACGAATATCGTACGGTATGGCACACGATATGCAGTAAATGACTTTGTCTAATTATGAAAAGTCTGAAGGTTATCGGTGACGCTGACGATGTCACGACAGCGACTGCATGAACACACACACACACACACACACACTCGCTCATCACATCACATCTACTGACATCGAGTGTGTGTCTGTATATAACACGAGCGAACGAGCAAGCGAACCAGTGCACGCGCACAGATGCGAGTGAGATAGAATTTGAAGCACCGAATGTGCGACAAGATAATTTCAGCAACAATAACAAGAACAACACAACGCAAAGCCGAGAAACAGCAAAATAAGTCAATACACCGATAAAAATGACGAGCCCGAACACATAGCAGAAGAAAAAAAAAAAAATAAAAATAATAATAATAATAATGAAAAAAATAAAACACAGAAACAACAACACACAGAAGAACAAAAGAACCTCGACGAATAACGTTCGTATATGATGAGCACGCTTACAATATTTGGTATGAAAAACAACGGCAATATTAATACACCATCGATATTCATTTATATATGAATAACAAAAACCAAAAACAAAAAACAAAAAAAAAAACAAAAAAGAACATACACACACACACACACAATCATTTTTCAGTCAATATTGAAAAGTTAAGCAATGTATAAATATCGAATTATATGCAAAAACAGTGTACATTTTCAGTTGAATTTTTTCATAAAAATTATTTTCTTCGCTTTATATCGAATTCTAAGCAAATCCAAAAACTTTTTGAAATTATCGCAAAAATGGTTATAAAGTGTGTTACCCGATCGTTGAATTCTTCTTTGTTGGATAGCAACAGCTTTTATTTATCAATGGAATGGAGTGTTTGTTTTTTTTTTATTTTTTATCTCGAATGGAAAATGAGAAATTGAAATTCGAACTAAACATATGCAGAGAATGGATTAGATGGAGAAAAAAAAGAGAAAGAGAAAGAGAGAGGAAGAGAAAGAGAAGGAGAGAGGAAGAGAGAGAGAGAGAGGGAGAGAGGGAGAGAGTGAGAGAGGGAGAGAGAGGAAGAGGGAGAAAGATAGAGAGAGAGAGAGAGAGAGAGAGAGACGAGAGAATGAGAAACCAAGATCAACATGCACGCACTCACTCCGAATCTGGGGGTTTGTCAATGACTGTTAATATGTCCTTGTCAATGCATTTAAGATGAATTGAATTGTCTAGCAAAGCAAGCATTTGGAATAAAGCGGTTAGATTTTGCACAATGTCAAATGTAAACGTGAACTGTTGAAATCAGCAAAAATGAACTTCAATGGAGTGGATACGAGTATACGGTTATTCAAGACAAATTTGACGGTATTGGTAATACAAATTGAATGGTTTGATGTTAGCTCGAACGTGCGGCTCGAATCAAATGAGAGAGTTCAAAGTTTTGTGCGGTTGCAGACGATTTGGCTGAATTGGTTATTGTTATTGTTATTATTATTGTTCTCTTATATTATATTTCATTGTAAAAGTTTCGATCTTTTTTTTTTCTGATTTTGTTTGTTGTTTGTATTCTTGTTGATTTGTCGTCGATATTTTAGTCTTATGCATTGATTTATATTTCATTGTTGATTGTCGACCTGTTTCCATTTTGAACATGACTTTCGATGAATTATAGACGATTTCAAGACGGTGATCACTAAAGATCGATACTCCATATTCGTTTACAATGACTAGCAACAAAAAAAAAAAAAAAAAACTATCGTATTATTAAGAAGAAAAAAACTGTTTGCTGTTGTCATCATTATTTTCATTGATGAGGGATTTATTCGAAAACACCTTCAAATTGTGCCATTTTAGTATATCTCATAATTTTTTTTTTTTTGCCTGGCTCCCGTGTGATCACACCGGAAGCTCTTGTTATTTGTATTTTTTTTTTTTTTTTATTGTTCTCCTTTGTTTCTATCAGATATTTTCTGTTTGCAATGAACCCTGACTCGAATTCCATTCTCAATGGTAGATGGTTAAGCTGCTGTTGTTTGTATCATAATTTCGGTTGTTGTGTTTCTCTTTTGTTTTTTTGTTTTTTTTTTTTTTCTTCATTTTATGCAACAGTTTTCGGCACATAACACTATACACAACATTGGAAGCGATGTAAATTTTAAATTGATTGTGAACGTGCGCGCTTGTACACCAAATCGAAAAACACCTTTTGCAGATGCATTTTTATAACCGCCCTAATTGATGTTATTCGATTTTTTACGTATCTTATAAAGCATCAAAATTGTAGTGTAGCGATCAGAGAGAAAAGGCGAGAGAGAAAAGGCGAGAGAGAGAGAGAGAGAGAAAGGGAGAGAGACACACACACACACACACACACAGAGAGAGAGAGAGAGAGAGAGAGAGAGAGAGACAGAGAGAGACGAGAGAGAGAGAGAGAGAGAGAGAGAGAGAGAGAGAGGGAGAGAGAGCGAAGAAGAGAAAGCGAGAAAGCGAGAAAAATCAAGTGAATGAAAGATAGAGATAGAGACGACGATGAGCACATGTCATTTGAAATTGTGCTGGAAGCTTTTTTTTATGCTTTCGTTTAAACGAATTATCATAATTTTTGATTAATTTTATGAGCCATGAGGAATAAGAGCGACAAAACGAAAAAAAAAAAACAAAAGAATAAAAACGAAGCAAAAAAAGAAAAGAATAGAGAAGAAAACATTGTTATCGTGAATTTTGTATATAAATATACTCAATTGTATGTGTGTGTTTGTAAAAACGTGCCTTCAATTTTTGGCAGGTTTGTTAAAATTATTATTATCATTAGATACACGATATGTACGGTGAGTTTGTTGATGTTATTATAAGCGCATATATTATGAATGTTAGCGTCATTGTATGTCAATTTACGATTTTGGCTTTGCTTGGTTTGGTTTGGCCACCTTGGGAATTTTTCACTTTGAATATATCGAAATTTATTCATTGTTTACCAATTGGTTACAATCGTCCATTTTACTGATTTTCGCCTAATAACCTTTACAATCAGATTTTGTGATCAATATTTAACAGAATTTCAGCCAGTAAATTGAACAAAACCAAATAAAACAAGAAAAATACATAGCAAGAGAGAAAGACAGAGAGAGAAAGAGAGAGGGGGAGAGAGAGAGAGAAAGAGAGTGAGAGGAAGAGAGAGCGAGGGAGAGAGTACACATTCATTTTTCGATGGAGCATATATTTCTACATTTTTTTCTGAGTTACAATATTATTTACATTGTTTTCTCATCTCTCACCCGCTTTTGATGTTTTATTCAAGTCCAAAAGAAAAATAACGTAGCAAATTGCGCGCGCGCATTTGTCTCAAGTCGCGTCAAGTAGATAAATCACGCGAGTGAACTGGAGATGTGTGTTGATATTTTGTTCAAAGTGTTTAAAACTATCCCGTCAAGTATACATAAGCATGAACCTTTCCACACACATAATTTTTTTTTTCTTCGTTTTTTTTTTGCTCTCGCTCTTTCATTTTATACATCGTTTCGTACATACGATTTCTGTTTTGTTTTGTTGTGTTTTGTGTGCTGCTTTTTTTGTTCCTTTTTCATATATTCTTCTCTTCTGTATATTTTTCATTTATCGTTGCCATCGACGACATACGAATTGTGTATTTTTTCATTAAAAACGACAACAAAACAAACCGTGTCGAACTATTGTGTGTGCTATGGAAAGCATAGACACCAAGTAATATATTTTATACTACCGATTCGATGTACGGTAGAATTAACGAAACGGCGACGCCAACGAACAAATTAAAATAAAACGAAATGAAATAAAAATATATATATGTATATATATTATACACAAACAAAGAAAAAAATCATGGATGAACAGAGGGATAGAGAGAAAAAGAAAAAAAAAAAAACGTTTAATTTAACCTCAAAATATGAACGAATGTGAATAACATCGACGAAGTGAAGTAAATGAAAATACAAAAATTGCTAGAGAAAAACTTATATAAAATTTTTTCTTTTTTTTTTTTTTTTTTTGAGAAGCACATTGAATGTGCTATGGCCTCTCTCTATTTGTGCTGTTGGAACATATTTTACTTTTGTTGTTGTTGTTGTTGTTATTGTTCAGCATTATTTTGATACAGTTACGTATTTTGTTCCATTTTCATTGAAATGCGATCAACAACAACAGCAACGACGACGATGGCCAGCGATGGCGATGTTGATGTTAATGTCGATGGCGACAAAGCACATCGATTCGACAATCAAGAAAGTAGCGTAAACAAGAAAACCATCAAAGACACACCATCGTCACGGACACCACAGAACAGAACAGAACAGAAACATTCTGAACATGCAAGCAAGCATGCACAGTCGAACACATGCTTAGTTCATATATATATATATATACCAAATAAAGAATTTTTAAATAACATATGTCCATATTTAATTATTTATTGAAAAATTGGTTTGGTGGAAAGCGCAATAAATATTACACATAGTAAAAGACAGAAGAAAAAACGGCGCATACAGACAACTAAAAGAAAAGAAACCGAAAAAAAAAAAAACAATAAAAACAACAACAGCAGCAGCAGCAGCAGAACAAAAAAAAAAGGTTTCACAAAGAAGAATGAAGACAAAAAGTAAAAATAATAAAGAAGATAGAAAGAGAGAGAGAAGAAGAAGAAGACAAAATGAAAAACAAAAGAAAAAAAAAAACAACAGAACGAAAATTGTCCGAAAGTGAACGAATTATGTGTGTAAATCCAGCGTGATCGAAACGATATGTATAAATTCAATGAGTGTGGCAACGGGCAGAAATCAAAAGAAAGGCAAGCATATGCATAATAAATATGCGCCCTGTCGAACATTGATGATGATGATGATGATGGTGGTGGCAATCGATTGAGCCACAAGACGTGAATAAAAGACAACTGACGAAAAAAAAAAACGACAACACGGACAACGTCGAACAAAAAAATGAAACGAAACGAAAAGAAACAAAAAATGACGATGGAACAATACAGTAACAGAAGGAAAAAAAAAACAAATTGAGAAATGTAGAAAAGGAGACAAAGGACACCTGACATAGATGACATGAACAAATGTATATTCAACATTAATTTTCGGTTACACAATGAGCACAACAGTAAAATCAGACCATTATAGGCACGTGCACAATAAAAAAAAAAGAAAAAAAACAAAAAAAAAAAAACAAAAAAACAAAAAACAGATTGGAAACTTCAAGAAAAATCATACTAATTGTGTTGTTATTTTTTCTCTTTCTGCATCAGTCTGTTCGGTGTGTGTATGCGCGTTTCATATTTTTTTTTATTGCACTCCATATGTTTATGGATCCATTTCAAATTACGATAACTCCGTAGCCTAATCAACTCAGTATGTGTCTTACATTTGAAAATTAATTTTTGAATGGCCTGTTATTATCACAAGTACACATCAAAACAAAGCACGACCACAAAATAGTCCATCAAGTGTGTGCACAAGTAAATAAAATCAACGAAAAAAAAAAACAAACAAACACACACAGACACATTAATTGGCGAAAAGATTGTTTACAAAGCATCGAAATTATTATGCAGACTTGTGCATATTGCTTAGATTTCATTATTATTTCATATTTATGATTAAATTTCTTTTCTTTCTATCCCACCATCGTTCACCGTTTCATGAAATTGATGTTTCGCCATAATTTGGATCATTTTTCATTTTAATGAAAATTTCAGCAAAATACATCCAAAGATTACATAGAGACATCGGTTGCCATGCAAAGAATTGCGATAGATGTAAAATGTATGTAAAAATTGAGTAAAGCGCGCATTTGTCGTTTTTCCCCATTTATCTGTCATCGACAACGAGACGCGCACGGCACACACCACACAAAATTTCGATTTATAGAAATAAACGATGGCAAATCGAATGATTGGCATGATGCAAAGGAGAACATGAAAAATAAAAAAAAAAAAAAAAGAAATACATACAACCAAGCTAAAGAATCAAGAGAGTGAATGAGAAACTAGGAGAGGGAGAAAGGAGAGACAGAGATCGACAGACAGAGATAGAGAGAGAGAATGAAAGAAAAAAAAAAGCCTGCAATACATGGCCACTTTATTGTATAATGTGATTTGATCGGTTACCCATTTGCAGTACATACAAATTATTTTAACGACAACGATTGAATCGAACGAGTAATCGCTTTTGTACGCTGTAACACCGCACATAATATTCGGAACTTAGAAAATCAAACAAAAACCAGTTAGGTACTGGCTTTTAGCAATAAAGCAGTACAATTTATTCACTCTCATCGTGCATACGTGTGTGTGTGTGTGTGTGTGTGTATGAGTTTTTTTTTTATCTTCTCTTCATTTTTTGTTTTTCGTATTTCGTCTGCCGTCTGGTATGAATGCCACAACGACAAAAAAATTAAATGAGTTCAATTTGTTCCGAAGAACATTTGCAAATCGATCGGTATGATTTCGTCAACAATTCTCTGTCAACACGCTAGTAGAAACATTTCGATCTCAGATCGTCATCATCGTTCATTTGAAATTTGCCACTTTTTATTTCTTTTTTCTTCTTCTTCTTCTTCTTCTTCTTTTTCTTATTCTTTTGTTATACACTGTTGAGAGAGTATAGCTTGTCGTTACCTTATTAGCAAGCATTTAAATTTTAAATCGATATTTTGGCGGCAATTTTAACACACTCACACATACAAACGCACACACATACACATGAAAGAATGAGAAAAAAAAGAACTTAATGTTTTTGCTCATGTAGAAAAGGTGAGCAATAGAATGTGTTGAAATCAATTGTTTGCCTCATTGTTCAAATCTTATTATTAGTAAAACTAATTCATCGAGTGTGCTCAACACAAAATGATGCCGTTTTAATGAATTTCAATACTTGATAAGAATAACATATTTAATAAAAACAAATCTAAATATATTTGGCATTTGATGAATATACAAATATTAGCATTCAAAATTAAGAGTTCGACAGTGTCCCAAAGAGATTGAGAGAGACTGAAAGAGACCAAAAAAAAAATCGTAAGAGAGCAGGAAAACGCTAGAGACGAAGCAAAAGAAAGAAAAAAAAGGAAGAAAGCGAGATACAACAGAAAAAAAATCGAGAAAAAACGATAACATGATCAAAGAGAAATAGAGACGAAACATGAAAATACTATCGCAAGTCTAGAGAGTAGACGTGACATATTTGTTTTGAAATGCAAACACAAACAATAAATTAATATGTTCGTGTTCATTCGTCCGATTATTATTTAGTATGAATTTTTTCGTCAACAAATATTATTTAGATCAATGTGAGAATATGTGTGGTGTTTAGTGTTCATGTCGATCCAAACAAAAAAAAAAGCAATAAAGAAAACAAATGGCAAAAATGCACAATGAAATCCAAAATGCGTTTTAATGGGCCGAAAAAGAATAGCAAAGCCACGATCGAAGCAAGTTTTACGATGCAACTGCATACAGGTGCAAACGATATATTGGAAATAAATAAACCTCAACAGACGTTTACAAGAGAGTGCACAACGAACTCGATTCGATGTTATTTTCGGTAACGCCAAGGTACAAACACAAATTCACTCATTCGCTCATACTCAAATATAATACACTACGCCAACCCGCCCCGTTAGCCCGCCAATTCTTTTAACATTCTACGTTTCGTTGACGCTATGAAATTCTATAATCATTATCATAATTGAATGCAGAACGATTACAAAAATAGTTGTGGTTCGTTTTGTTATTGTTCCTATTTGCTTATTTTTCATATGCATTTCTCTATCGCTTTGTCCTTCTTTCCTCTCCCTCTCTTCCTCTCTCTCTTCCTCTCTCTCTCTCTCTCTCTCTCTCTCTCTCTCTCTCTCTCTCTCTCTCTCTCTCTCTCTCTCTCTCTCTCTCTCTCTCTCTCTCTCTCTCTCTCTCTCTCTCTCTCTCTCTCTCTCTCTCTCTCTCTCTCTCTCTCTCTCTCTCTCTCTCTCTCTCTCTCTCTCGCTCTCTCTCTCTCTCTCTCTCTATCCCCCTATATCCCCTATTCACCTTTCGTCTCTATCTCTAACACTCACTCTATTTCTATCTCTCACTTGATTGCATATTTCGGCTATATTTTCTGTATCACATATAAATGCAACATTTACAATAATAAACCGATTGGCTTGTTTAGCTGGCTGCTTGCTATAATTCAAAATCGTTGAGCAGATTTGTAGCTGTTACTCAAAACCGTTTGCGTGCGCGAATGCAAAAACGAGCAAATGAATGAGTGAGCGGGAACTCGAACGCAAACACGCGCGCGCGCGCGTCCGCTCCACTATATATGTTTCGCGGCCGCTATTTTCAGTCAAATGTATAGACAGAAATGTTTTCAAATTTGGTCATTGCTAATAAATAATCTATGGCTTTTCAGTGTGTCGGCATGCTGTCCGTATTGTATATGCGAACCGTTCGCTATTTTTCGTTCTTTCTCTCTTTCTCTCTCGCTCTCTCTCTCTGTCCCTATCTCTATCTCTCCGCTAAACTAATATGCCTGAATATATCCAGTAAAATGTGTTGTATGAATAGCAAACGATATTTTATTAGTGCATGATAATAATGTTTATATTTGGGTGTTATACTGAAAAATAATGGTGATAAAAAAAAAGGGGTTGTTGAAAATTGTGCAACAAAACAAAAAGCAATACGCAACAAATTATATCAATAAAAATTTGGTTTGGTGTTGAATTCACGCAAAATAAATTTCCAATAGATAGATTGGGTTAACCTCGATCCACTCTCTAGTATATTCACTGCATAATAATGCGCGAAACGGGAAATGCGAATGAACCCACAACCCAAAACCAATATAATATAATATATATATATACAAACGCATGCCATGCCATGCCATGCCATACCATGTATATATATTTCTGTGCAAATATGTCGAGTGTTCATACACATGCTGCACTAGACACGTTATCATCCTGTATCATTTTACCATTAAAAATGATGCACAATTTCACGATGTACGCTTTGTTTGCACCTCATTCACTGAGTGATGTCGCGCAAATATCGAATGCTAGCTCGGCTGGTCGGTTGTTCTATCATCATTTGGTCGTTTATTTGCGATACACACACAGAGAGAGAAAGAGAAACACACATACACACACACACATACATATATATATCATGCATTGCACATTTGAAACATTGGCACATATCGCTTTTAATTTTAAGTACATTTTTAAATGACCGCTTATTCAGTTCGTTTGATCATTGTGATATGTGTTGTTGTTGTTGTTGTTGTTGTTTTTGTTGCTGCATCTCATGAGATATAGAAATGCAAGCGTATGCATTCAAATTGCATCGAATGAACTGTGTAAAGCGGATTGTAGCAAGGAAGCAACTACATAATAATAAATTATTATAAAGTCGTCATAATTATGCATCCATATTAATATAACATATGAATTAATATGTAGTATTTATAAATAAACATAAAAACATATTTGTGTGTAATACAATGTAAGTTGTATGAGATGGAGCAATATTGAAAAATCAAAATTAGACGCTAAAATCTTTCATCGCATCTATTGCATTCCAGGGCTCATTTCTCATTTAACATTTCTCATTTCTCATGTGCAAACGGTATTGTAGATCGGGCCATGGTTTTCTCTATTGAATAAACTGGCTTTTGTATTTTTAGACGCGTTGATTTTTCTGTCTTCAAACACATCATCAATCGCACTCGGCCATCGTAAACCACTTTTAACTAAACTAATATGTATTTGCTAATAGTAATACAAATATGTCGTAAAACTAGATGCATCAATATTGGGCCTTTTTCGACCGAAATTCAGTTTGGGACAGAGTTTGAGAGAGGAAGAGAGAGAGAGAAAGAGAAAGAGAAAGAGAAAGAGAGAGCGAAAGAGAGAGAGAGAGAAAAAACGAAAAAAAAAAACACTATTTTATATGAATATAGTATAGACCTTCGGCAATTTAACATTTAGTTTAGGTGGAAGAGAGATGGAAAAATCAACGATGCAAAATTGTTTAAACATACACTTCACTAAAACGATATACTTGTTGTAAGCGTGGAAATGAGCTAGCAAACGATAGAAAAAATAAGTGAGCGGAAGCGAGAGAGAGTGAGATGGAATGAGAAAAAGCGAGAGGGAAAGAGAAAAAGCAAGGGGGAGCGACAGGGAGCGAGAATGAGCCAGAGGGAACAAAATATAGAGAGAAAGAGAGAGAGAGGGAGAAAGAGAGAGGGAGAGAGAGAGAGGGAGAGAGAGAGAGAGAGAGAGAGAGGGAGAGAGAGAGAGAGGGAGAGGGAGAATAAATGAAAAAGATGAAAAAGAGAAAAGAGAGGGAGAGATGGAGTATGTACAATGGTGGTGCAAAAAATCATTGTCATAATAATTACGTTTGATTCGCGGTCGCAATGCATACTGACTGCATAAAATTATAAAAACATATACACAACGATTGAATGTATAATGCTTGTGCTGTGTTGCTGTTTGCCTGTATGCTTTCATATTCATAACATTCATTTTGAGAATTGTACTGTACAGTTGACGAATACCATGAAAACGACAACGACGGTATTGCACGCGGCATGATATGAAGTGTAATGCTCAATGTGTGCATACTTTGAATCATTTGGCATTATTATTGTTATTAACATGGAATTGGCTGCTGTAGTTGCTGCTGCTGCTACTTTTTTGTTTGTTTTTTTTTTTTCTCTTGTTCTCTGTTTAGTAAATCATTTGCTTATTGTTAACTGTTTGTGTATGTGCATGTGTATGTTTCTTTTTTTTTTTTCTTTCTCTTGCTCTGTTGTTGTTACTTTACAGAAGCAGCAGCAGCAGTAGCAGCTCCTTTCCACTGTGCAAAATTCACAATTGTGATTGTATTCACATGCACAATGCATATACTAATATTGTATTTGGCATGGACCGAAGAGAATTAAATGAGGTAAAATGAAATGAAATATGAAAATCGTAGAAATGTTACTTAGTCGCACAATCAACGCAAATCAAGTTCTTTCTTTTCAATAACAACAAGCACTACTTCAATAATAGTAATCATAAAACACATAGTCTCGAGCACACTCGCTCAAACATAGCAAACTCGCATCTATACTCATTCATTCGCGCACACACACACACACACACACACACTCAGCTCCGCGATATGCAATGAAGATAGGCACCGTTTTTTCCGTTAACAAATACACGACAATGTTTTATATATTGATGGTTGCGACGGCGGAAAAATATACGGTATCATAAAAAAAAGGTGCCTTTTTTTAATGTCATATTGAAAAATGTTCAACTACACTCATAGTCGATAATACGATAATATTTTTGCTATATGTATATACTAGTAGATTTTGTGTGTTGCTGATATTTGTCGTTGTTGTTGTTTTTTTTTTTTTATTTCCTTCGGTAGAATCACATCGCGAGATAGTGATCATTGAGCGTGGCAATGGAGAGCGCCATCGAATGTGAAAATCCAATCAATGGAAAATGCCACTCGATGTTTTACACATTTAAATAATATTCAAAACATCGCATATATTCAATAATATGCCGTTTTAATTTATCGTTCAATGTTTAATGTAATGCTGTGCATTCTCGATGTGTATTGGGCGATTCAATTTTTTTTTTTTCACTACCTCTCTCTCTCTCTCTCACTCTCTCTCTCTCTCTCTCTCTCTCTTTCTCTCTATCTTTCGCATACATTTCGCGTTTTCATGTGGTTTTCAAATTGTGGTCCCCTTTTTCCATCTTTCCAATTCTTTTTTTGACTGATTTTTTCAATCTCTGAATGGCATATTTTTCTGTTTTCATTTGCAAAACGAAAAAAAAAAAGAAAATATTTGATATTGCCTTCAATCAATGATTGTGTGCAATTTTTGTTATGTTTCGTTCATTTTATTCTTTCTGTGTAAATTCACTTTGTTCGTTCCGAAAATACAATACTATGTTTGACTGTTTCTGTACAATGTACAGTGTATTGTTTGTTGTGTATGATATCGAAATGTGTATCACAACTATACACATTGCTGGCATATCTTTAATCCAGTGGTTTTAAAACGAACGTACCGCGCACAATGACTGAGTGATGCAGTTTAGTGCGATGTTTTTGAATAAAAAAAAAAAAAAAAAAACAACACACAATGAGAATGTACTAGAATGAGAGACCAAGAGTTCGAGAAAAAGAGAGCAAAAATGAATCAGATACAGTGAATAAGCGAGAGAATAAAAGAAAAAGTAGGAGAGAGATAGAGAGAGAGCAAAAGAGAGAGATAGAGCGAGCAAAAAGCATCAAAAGCAGCAGTAATGTCACATTTCACAAACCAAAGACCAGCTAAACAACAAACATCGCACAACATATTGCGAGCAAAAGAAAAGCAGTTGTTCTCTGCCTGTACTACACATTGACGATGACTGTTAATACGTTTGTATGCTATTTGTTTTCTCTTTCTGCATCCCACTTTTACGTCTCTTTCTCTCATTGTTGTGTCTGAAGTTGTTGTTTTTTTTTTTTTTTTTTTATTCACATTTATATTTCAACTCAATTTTTAATAACAAATTTTCAAAATGTGACGCATTATTGTTGCTGCCGAGATTCAAAGTAGCTGTGGGGATGCTATTCGATAGAAATGTAATTGTGCGAGGCGGCATAAATAAAAGTAAAGATCCTTGCATGCGTTTCCTGTATACTATTTTATACACACAAACACAACACAATCACACATTATGGACTTATGTATTATAAAATGAACAAAACAATTCTCGGTATTTCATGATATATTCAATGATGTTACGGCTAATATTTATTTGTAATCAGGAAAGAATGAGATTAAGATAGAAAATATAGAATGGAAAAATTCGAAAGGACAAAAAAAAAAAAAAAAATTAAAAAAAATGATGACGATAATGCCATCTCACTTCAAGAGGCTTCTTTTGTCATGCTCATTCTAACTATTAAATTATCATAATTAATACAAATCAAATTATTTGACAAGTTCCACATTTTTTCCACTTTTTTTTCATACAGTATTTGTACCATTCCAAAGACTATAGATACTCAACATCAAGAGGTTACCAAACAACCAAAATTTATGATAAATTTTGTTTGTGAATCAATGACATGTCCACATGATATCAATTGAGACGAAAATGTAGCTTTTTTCTCTTTCTCTTTCGGTCTCTCATTTTTCCTCTCTATCTATCTTACACTTTCTTTCCCTTTCCCTTCCCCTTTCCCATCTTCTCATCTGTTTTTTTTTCTCTCTCATTCACTTTCACTCTTTCTGTCTCTCTTTTGCTCTCTGGCTCTCTCTCTCTCTCTCTCTCTCTCTCTCTCTCTCTCGAATTTTCATGTAAATTGTATTCGTAAAAAACCAAAGGTCAATTCTATGCACAAATAATTATTTTCGCTGGGACAAAAGTCGACTAACAAATAATTTGGATCGTTTCTTGTTTAGAAAATGAATAGAGAAGAAATCGCGATAAGAGCTCAATGAATTCCATACGAACAAATGTAAATGATAAAAGGGAGCGAAATGAAAATGTTTATGAGAAGTGACTAAAGGAAGAATGAAAAAAAAAAAAAAAAAAAAATAAGAAACATAAAAAAAGGACGAGATGAAGAATGTTGCATATGAACAAGAATCGGATGAAGAATGGAAAAATCGCTGACGAAAAGATGGAAGGTTACATTTTCTCCACTCATTTGATGAAAGATATAAGAGAAGGAAAAGAATGAAGAAATGTGTGTTTCAACGAGAGAAGAAAAAAAAAAAGAAGAGAAAAATCACCAACAAATAAAATACAATAATTTGCTGGTTTCGTGTACCCAAAATAAGTTTTGAGTCTACCAAATATCCAATATACGTTTACACACTCTCAGTCTCTTTGTATGCGCGGATTGTATTTTATTATATAGAATTTTTTCGGTTTATTTTTGACTCGCTTTTTTTTTTGTACTTCTTCGTTAACAAAAGGATGAAGAAAAAAAATGAATAAGCCCATGTTTCACACGGTATTTGTTGTTTTCCATATACATACGAGCAAATCGTACGCATGGTCTACGTGTGTAAGCGGCTTGTCGAAGTGCAGGGATTTTTTTCTCCGGCTGTCCTTATTCACTCTCACCCTCTAATACTGTCGCTCTCGCACTCTCTCTCTCTCTCTCCCTCTCTCTCTTTTTCATTTGCCCATCACTCTTTTTTTTTTCTCGTAATTTTTCTTTATCACAGACCGACGAAATATAGAAACGAGAAAAGAAAAAAAAAAGAGTTTTGCACACATAAATACATAATAGAACCAATACAACTGTATTAAAAGTGTTCACCCCTTTTTTGAAATAAATGTATAGGTCCGCTCGCTAACTTTTTTTTTCTCTTTACTCTCTTCATTCTATCTCTCTCTTTTTCTTTCTTTTTCTCTTTCTTTTTCTCTTTCTCTGTTTATTCTTTCTCATAATACACACACACACACACACACCCATCTGATTTTGAATGAACTAGAAAAAAAAGACGAATTATGAAAAGCAATAGCAACGAATTCCTAATATCGCCTCTTTCAACCGCACTGCCTTAGATTTATATGTGTACATTATGGGTATGCAAACTATATGTAGTTTCAAAACTAAGTGGATCCATGGCGAGGATAAACACCAATACATATATAAATAATAGAGCCGCATGATCAGAAGCATTAAAGGTATAGACGGCATATATATGTATATATACACATGAATTAAAAAGGCGAACAGTCTCGATTTGGAATATAACATGAATATAAAAAAAAAAAGTCACACATTGTACCAAAAGTACACACTGAGTACCGAGTTTTCATACAGTGACAATGAGACAAAAAGGGAGCGAGAGACAGAAAGTGACTGCAATAGACTGAGAGAGAGAGAGAGAGGGAAATTGTGTGTGAGAAAGAATGTCTCTGTGTGTATGTGTATGTGTGTGTGTGTGTGTGTGTGTGTGTGTATGAGTGAGTTATGAGAAAGAGGGTAAACGATAGACAAGGAGAGAATAATCGGAGCGAATGAGTATTGACGATATGGTATATCATTGTAAGAGAGGTCAAATTTATTTGTTCCAAATGCATTGCTTTCGTATTGTCATTGGTATGGTATTGCATGGTATTGGCTATGTTGCCACTACTTCTGGCTCTTTTAGTTTCCATTAGTCAATTTACTCACTGTTTGTATATTTATTTACGCGCTTTGACTGTTTCTCCCATCATCAATTGAAATGGTAAGACGAGGAGATTCATGAATTTTCAGTGTGCATATTTTTTGGTCTATGTTGGCACGCTCTTTCACTCTCATTGCCGTTTCCACTGTTGTATTACTGCTGTTGCCGTATAAATGCTACTACTCTTGATGTTGTTGCTATTTCTGTTCAGTTGCTACTATTACGATGCTCTTGTTATGGTCGTTGTGTGTTGTTGTGTATTGTTGTTGTTGGTATTATTCAGTTTCATTTTTTTTCTTTTTTTTCTTCATTCATTCTTTCTTTTTTCATATTGTCATTTCACTATATATTGTCATGCATTATGCTCCTTACTCCTGTTTTTGATATCGAATTTGGTGTTTGTATGGAAAGAGCAAAATGGTCCCCCATACGTATATATTGTGCAAAAGATATTGCCGAAGAGAGGAAATAATGGAAAATGTAAATGGAGAAAATACGAATTGAGAAAATCAGCATGAAACGGTTTGGGCGTTTAGTGAAAGCCATATGTACAATATATATATTTTTGGAATGAAATACAAATAATCAAATTGATGACGATTACTTGGAAGGATCGGATCGACTTGAATATGATTTTAAGGATTGACATTGAATGTGATTTTTGTTTTGCATGCACACGCAACCATCATTCGACGAAGATTTTTTTTTTTTTTTTGATTAAACAATTTGCACACATTCACTCATTTTTATCATGCACACAATAAACATCCATCGTATCACATATGATTTTTCATATAAACAAATGTAAATGACAGTTCATTCCACGTGAATTTGCCGATTTGGTTTGTTTTTTTTTTTTTTTCTTTGTGTTTGCTCTGTGTTATGACACTTTTCAAAAAAAATTTAAACGTCACAATAAAAAAAAAAAAATTCATTCGGCAAATTGTAAAGAAGATGGAAAACATGGAAATGAGCATATTTTGCAAAAAGAAAAACAAAATGATGAAAAAACTTACCCAAGTACATAGTCAGAGTATCCGTTTAAAGCCGCATAAATTAAACACCAACTGATTGAAGCAATAGCTACAGTTTTTTTTTCGTATCTGTCTCTTCTTTTCTCTATTAGTAGTCCTAAAGATATTCAATTGTTGACAATTGATGCCAATTGTTTGGTCATATACAACTTCGTTTACAAAACAAACACAGGTAGATTTGAATTCTTTTTTTTTTATTGCTCTGTTTCACTATTTCTCTCTCTCTCTCTCTTTTTCTTTCTTCCCTTCTCTCGTTCACTTTGTTCAATTCCCTCTATCTCTTTGCTGTCATACGAACCGAACAATTTCGTTCACAAAAAGAAGCGCGCTTTTCGAAAGTTCTCCTCTTACGTTTTTAGTTCATATGTTATGTTTGTTTGCATTTTCTATTGTTTCTTTTTTTTTTTCTTTCTTTTCGTCTTTTTCAATGTAGTTGTTTTTGGTTGTTATTCATTAACACTTTTTGTCCATTCATAAATTCAAGCAAATAGACAAAATTGTTTTGTTCGTAAGTTTTTGTTTCTTTTCTTGTCTCGTCTTAACGTTTTGATTAAAAAATATCCTTCTATTTTGCATTTAGAATTTCGACCGATTTTTCTTATAAGCTTTTTATTGGTTGTTGTTGTTTCTCTTTGCCCTTTATTTTTCTCAAATGATTTTTCTATTTCGTTGATGGCTATTATTTGTTTTTGTATTGTTGTTTTGTATGTATGTATTATCACCACGAAAAACTCATTTCATCACTCTCACATGTTAAATCATCCCTTGTTGATTTGCATGTACATCTTGTTTGTTTCATTCGTGATTAGTTGTTGTTGTTTTTCTTTTCATTTGCTGTCTCTTTCTTTTCCTTCTCTCTGTTCTTTTCACTCAATTAAAACTACTCAACCGTTACTTTTCTACCGTATGTTTTGGTATACAAATCTTTGCAATACACACAAACAATGTGAAATAAGAAAAAAATAAATAAATCAAATAATAATGAAAACATTGAATTTAACAAAATAAAAATTGTCTCAATGCAAATATTTGTTTTGTCATTTTTATTCAACCAATGTCTAAATGAAAATGTGCATTATTTTGAAATAATTCGCCGTTTCGAAGTGTTTTTTCTTTTTTATTATTTCTCTTCTTTTTTTTTTTTTTTTTTTTTGTTTTACTTCTGGTTTGTTTGGTTTTCGTTACTTTTCTTACACTTGGTTTCCCCAGTCGCAATGAAATAAATAATTATAAATGTAATAAGTGATTAGTATTGTATCGTAATCAATCAATCAACGGAAAACGGTTTCTTTCTTTCTTTTTTTTTTTTGTTTTTTGTTTAAATGTGTATATATAGATATTTGTTTTTCTTGTTCGGTTTCAAATAGAAGCACATTGAATGAAAAATCAAGGAAAACTTTATAATATTTTTTTTTTTCTCTTCTATGTTTGTTTGTTTATTTTATTTATTTATTTATTTATTTATTTTTTTGCTCACTCTCTCGCTCTTGCGTTTTTATTTTTACATAGATTTTTTTTTGTTTTTTTTTTTTGTTTGTTTCACATATATATATAGATATATAAATCCGATGACAAAAAATAAAATAATATTAAATAATTCACTATATAGTACTGTCAATAGAGAAAAATAAAACACACACCATATACGTTCATTTAATGTACGATATGACAGCAGAAAAATGTGTATAAAATAACAAAAATTGTTCGACAACGAGCACCCACAATATCGAAAACGTTTATCTGTTCGATGTCAAAAATGAACTGAAACTACGAGGTGTAGAGCTGAAATAAAATGTTCAAATTATCAAAAAAGAGGCACACAGAAGAGAGCAGCAAGCAAGCACAAAACCAACGGTGTATACAAAACACTAACAGCAGTAGCAGCAACGGAGATGGCAGCAACACAAAAACCAACAACAATAACAACAATAACAACATCACCATCATATACATCGTATCGCATAGTACGTTTAAGTTCGTCGGAAATCGGTCTGTTGTCGCATTATGTCGGTTTAAATATTTGTGTATCGACAATATGTAAGGCAAACTATGTACGAGGGAAGAGATGAAACAAAATAAAGTAGAAAAAAAAAAACAAAAAAACAATAACGACAACGACGACAACGACAACGGCAGCGGTAACGACCATACACTTACAAGCACACACACACACACACACACACACACACACACAAATATATATTTACACATTGTATGTACTCAGCGCGTTATGAGCATTCGATATTGAAACGCGTTAAGCGTTAAGCGCCAACCGAACCGGAGAGCACGGTGTGCGATGTGTGATGTGCATTACGTTTTGTCCATACATACAAACAAATGGCACAGAAAATCTGTTTGAATCCATTGTAAATGCACACACACACACACACTTTAGGATACCAAATTTTATCATATGAAATCTTGTGTGTCTCATGTTATATTGTGGAAATGACACTTTAAAATACAAAAAAAAAAAAAAAAAAAAAAAAATTGGCAAAAACAAATGACATGAAAAATTATGAATCAAATTTCGAATTTTTGATCATTTTAATGAATTAAATAATTATAATTGCATAAATTATTTTCCAACAATATGACAAATTATTCGATAATTCAACATTTTTCCTTTTAAATTGAAAAACGATTTGAAATTTACGTTTCCGATTTTTTTTTCAAAAAAAAAAAAAAAAAAAAAAAAAAATTCCTTTTTTTCTCATGGAAAATAATGTCAAGCCTCTTATGGTTGCATATACCATATCCAATGATTGACATGATTGTGTGTATCTTAAGTGGTAACACTATCATGTTAGGCAGATACATGCCGTAGTTACATTTTCGAAATTATTTCCAACACATACATATCAGCGGACAGGCAGGCAGGCAGGCAATCCATCCGTTTATTCGTTTGTCATGAATACATATGGAATTGAATGCGACGATGTTACTATTGGGTCGCACTCTTACACACGTATTCGCAAGAGAAAAATTTGTTTGGAGGAAAAGCGTGTGCGCACCACAACAGTCGCAAGCATAGACATAAGGGCTCAATGTACAAAACAAAATTCTTTAAGTATATACAACAGCAATAGCAATATCAAATATGTACGTTCGCTCGCTCACATTCACGTTTATATTGTTAATCATACAACGTCACACACTTCGTTTGAACAAAAACATCGAAATGTGCGAGCAAAAAGCAACGATAACGATTCAAAGAGTGAAACACATTCAAGCCATTTAGTAATAAGCTGAAAACCGAAAACAACAAAACACACAGATATAAACATTCAGCAAAGTAACAGCAACAGAAGTAATAACATCAGAGCAACGTTACAGTTTGCTTACCGTCGTCGTCACTGCATGTATCCATAGATATATGACTACGTGACGATCGACCAATGTAATAGGGTGGATCGTAAATACGATACCAAATCATGA
This sequence comes from Resseliella maxima, assembly GCA_029041755.1. NCBI lineage: Eukaryota > Metazoa > Arthropoda > Insecta > Diptera > Cecidomyiidae > Resseliella > Resseliella maxima. The sequence goes on along the minus strand of JAQOWM010000693.1, from coordinate 1,281,245 downwards.
TTTCAAGTCATTCGCATTGACATTGGTTTATTTTATGAAATTTGTTTATGTGCGTGTATTTTTATGTGCGATATCATTTGATAGGATATTTTTTTTTTTTTTTTTAAACATAAACAAAATACGGTCTTTCAGTGTCTTTTGTTGTCTCAAATTTAAAAACATATCGAACAATTTACCGATTATCGGTTAAAACGTATATTAATTGCAAAAAAATTTCTGTGTAAATACCTTATGGGTATTTTCATGTTGAAGCTATCATCGAAGGGAGAAAGGAAGAAAGAAACATTCGGGTAGAGAAAAGGGGAGGAAGAGTGAGGGATAAAGAGACAGTTAGCAAGATAGGAACACACAAACTGAAATGATTTGAAGCAACTTTTGTGTAAATATTATTCCATCGATATAAATAAAATACACCTATTGATTTTGTACATGCATATATGTGCGAGGGCAAGAAACATTGCCACTTTCCTACAATTTGATTCCTCGATTTATCTTTGAATTTGTACCATTACACATGTAAATTGATTTTGTTTTTTTTTTTTTTTTTTTTTGAGCATTTTTGAATCATATTTCCAAAATAATTATTTGCATGAATTGTTTTCGATATTTTCTCACATTGCCAAATTATGACCACGAAATGAATTATTGACAGATGGCGCAATTGAGCATTTTACCTCTGACCATTCATACAATTTGTCTGCCAATTTGTAAATCTTTTTAAATCGGCTTTTGCCCTACATTCTCCAAACCGTTGTGAATTCAGTTGAGGTTTTTCAAACAAATATGGCACGTAGGTAAGTTATTATTATGAAAACAACAGACACTTCGGTGCATGACCTGGATCATTTGTTTCTCTTTCTTGTCACTATCTCTCTTTCTCTCTCTCCTCTCCCTTTCCGTCCCCTCTCTCTCTCTCTCTCTCTCTTCTCTCTCTATCTCTTACTATCTTTCTCTATCTCACTTTCTCTTACTCTCTCTCTCTCTCTCACTCTCTCTCTCACTCTCTCTCTTCTCTCTCTCCTCTCTCTCTCTCTCTTTCTCTCTCTCTCTCTCTCACTCTCACTCTCGCTCTCTCTCTCTCTCTCTCTCTCTCTCTCTCATTTTTCTCTCTTTCATGCTCTCTGTCATTCTTTCCTGACCCCTCTCTCATTCACTCTGTCACTCTTTGTGTCTCGGGCAATATTGAATTTGCCTGGTTGCATTCTCGCATTGATTGACATCTGTAATTGACGTCACGTTGTTACTTCGCAACATCAGTTTTTCTCTTTCTCATTGACAAGGTCCATCCAATGACATTTTTCAATGCATGATCGATGCACAAATAGTCTTTGTCACTTCTATTTGTATATGTTTCAATCTTTTGCTCATCATTCTTCCTCTTTCTCATCCTCTTTTTTTCTCTCCCTTTTTTGCTTATTGATGTGTATGTATTTTTTTTTTTTTTTTTAAATCTTCTGTTCTTTACATGATTCCGTAATAAATGTAAGACAATGAATACAATTGAGTCATGAATGAAAATCGCACCGGTAAAAATTGCTGTTGTACAAAATTCCAAATTTCATTTGACGGTAATTGTAAAACCTATTTGTTTCACAAGTAAATTTTTCTTGTAAATAATAAAAATGAATGAGCATGAGAGAATGACAGAGAAAGAATAAGCATGAAATTGAGATAGAAAAATTGTGGCCGATAACATGGCCAATTGCACTGTATGAATTCATTGTCATATGGACAAAAACCAATGTGATGAATGATATTAGGCACAATTTTGTATTGTTGCACAGTTTTTCGCCAGAGCATTCAGAAGGATACAGTTTGCGTGAATGAGATATATATGTTGATGTATTAAATGTTTATGGATGGGAGAGACAATGAATAAAATGGGAATATAAGAAGAAAAAAAAAAAAAAAAAAAACTAATCGTAGAAGTAGAATAGTGAAAACAGGCAGTAAACGGTAACGAATGGGATAAGGCTAAACATATTTCGATATAATCTATTCGTAAGTGCAATTTGAGCGAATCGATTCGAAATGAAATTATTGTGCGCGCGCTCGATTGACGAGACACTAAGTAAAATGACAATTTATCGCCGCTGCCGTCATCATCAACGTCGTTGCCCGCGTTGTAGTCGATTGTCGACAAAATATTATTATGCTTACATATGAAATTCATATTAATTAATAGCACAAATATATACAGATATAAAGAGATATATATATATATATTTATATAAATGTATGAAAACCCTAGTAAAAGCCAAATATTCCATTATCCCCGCAGGCGTTGACTTGAATTGAATCACATACATAAATAGCAAAAAGGCGACTATAAGAACATTTATAGCACCAACAGCCACAATGTGAACAACAGAACCACGGTAACAGAACGGCAGCAAATAGCTAGCAATCGAAGGCAGAGAAACAAAATACACATGAAATACACAGAGAAAGAGGAAAATAGATGACGACAACGGCGGTGGCAACAACAACAACAACAACAACATCGACGACGACAGCTACGGCGGCGATAAAGACGAAAAAAAAGAAGAAGAAGAAGAAGAAGAAGGAGAAAAAAAAAAACAAGTCACCCAAATATCGAATAATCATTTCATTTCAATTGGGTATGAACAGCGGACGGCTTCAATCCACTCACATCTATTCGAATAATGCTATAATACGATATAAAATGTGTGTAAAAGAGAGTGTATAATCACAATGAACAAAGCCAAATAGAAGAAACGAACTGAATACAATAACAAAAACAACAACAACAACGAAACCATATCTACAGTCGGAGTTTGCTATATCATAGCATTTATTCGGAATGAATCTCTCTCTTTTTCTCTCTCTCTATCTCTATTTTCTAGTGTCTATGTCTGTACATATTTACATTTTGCTTCTATCGCGCGCTCGTTGCATACATGCTCTATGCTCATTCTCTGTTGATTCAAATGTGCGTGTATATATATGGGTATGATTTGGCATTGCTTGCATGTATATGTAGTACGTATTCGTTCTCGTACATTTTTTAAATTGTTTTCTTTTTGTCGTTGATATTTTTATTTTACTTTTTTTTTTCTGTATTTTTCTCCTTCATTCTTAACTGAGGTTTTCTCATTTGGGTTATTCTTGTCGAACGTTCTCAATATAGCACATATACATCTAAAGTACATAGAATGAATATGAACGAACGAACAAATGAACGAAACGACAGAAACAGCTAGAAAATTGACAATGCAAGAGGGAGCGAAATGGAAAGAAAGAATGAGCAAAATATCCAAGACTGACTAGAACCTTCATACTTGACTTGACGATAAGTGAACGCTTACGTTCTTATATTGTTATTATTATTTACACAATGGCAAACGAAAGGGGGAGCCCAAAGCACGGACAGATTGTTTTGCACATTTATACGATGAATTCTATGGGTGATGATATATGACATCGGCAAACAGTCAAACAGCCATCGTTGAGGAGTTGATTGTGTATATCCAAAATTTGTTGGAATATTATCATTATTTTTAATATGAGACAAATAATTTGGACAGCAAAACGAACATTTCACATTTTGTGTTCTTTTCATTTTCTATACTTTACCGGCGAAGAAATCTTTTAAAAGGAACAGAGAGAGAGAGAGAGATGAAGAAGAAGAGAAAGAGAGAGATTGAGAAGGACAGAAAGAGAAGGAGAAAAAGAGAGAGATAGAGAGAGAGAGAGAGAAAGAGAAAGAGAAAGAGAGAGAGAGAGAAAGAGAGAGAAAGAGAGAGAAAGAGAGAGAGAAAGAGAGAGAAAGAGAGAGAAAAAGAGAGAGAAAGAGAGAGAAAAAGAGAGAGATAGAGATAGAGAAAGAGAGAGAGAGAGAGAGAGAGAGAGAGAGAGAGAGAGAGAGAGGGAGAGAGAGGGAAAGAGAGAGAGAGAGAGAGAGGGAGAGAGAGGGAAAGAAAGAGAAATAGAGAGTGGAAGGGGAGAGATGTGAGAAAAAGAGACCAAAATACATCGAGAATAAAAGAAGAAGCGCATAGATACAGTGATAAAAAAAGCGAGAGAGAGATAGAACGATTTACAATGAATGAATGAGCCAATTTATTCGCGGAAATGGTACACAATTTCCAAACTCATATTTTCCAATAAGGTGAAAATGCGTGCTAATTTGAATGAGGAATTTTCAATGAAGAGAGCTGGCATTTTGGTCTATGCTTCTAAATTCAATAACAGTAATAATAATGGAAGCATATTACCTTTCATTATATTTAACCGTCGGTTCATGGGTTCGGGTGAATGTGCAAAATGAAAAAGAAAAAAGAGAAAAAACATTGCAGTGTATGTGCAATAGAAGTGGAAAAGCACAGGATCCGATGCAAATGCAAAAGCAAAAACGATGACGACACCGACGACGACAACGACGACAACGACGACAACGACGACAACGACAACGATGGCGGCGATAGCACTAACAACGGCATCGGACGCTTTTACCCGACTTTTATATGTACCTTCCATCAAAAGGGATGTGTATTTGTAATGTGCATGAGACTATTCTGTATGCTGAACCAGTGGTGGTAAAAATTCTGATTCGAAACGGTTTGTTTCGATGCAAAAACGGCACTGTGTATAAATAAATAACTTAGAATAGCACAGAACACTTGACGGACAAAGTCGAATAGAGAAGGCACTCGAATCATTTGAACGAAACGGTGCAAATATGCATGCATTTTGGTATATATATGTATGATTTTGCATGTTTTTCAATCTATTTCTCAGCAAATTCTATCTCCCTTTATCGCCTGTTGGCCGTCTTTACCTATGTAAACGCATACAAGCCAAATAGTTGTGGTGTATGTATTTATCTATGAATGTAAGTGTGTGTCACATCATTTCTGTCATTCTACGCATATGCATTTGTACTGACTGCATGTGCTAAGTGCTCAGAGCGTTCATATCGTTCATTGAGAATGCAATGCTGCTGCTATGGGAAATAACTTTCGACTTCGTCGTGCATGCAGATACGAATAATGCAACCGAGATGCGAAAACTTCATCGCACTCACAAAAGATGATAAAGAAAGAGAGAGAAAGAGAGAAAGAAAGAAAGAGAGAGAGAGAGGGAGGGAGTGAGAGGGAGTGAAAGAGAGTTTCTCGTGTATGCGTGCAATTATTCCATAGATTCAACGTTATTGAATGAATAGTTTACTGAACATTTTTATAGTTTCGCAAAGTTTTTCTTTCGTTCTCTCGTTTCATTCTTTCGATTCGATGGTCGTTTTTCTTCTATTTATTTATCCATTCGTTTCTCTCTATTTTTTGTTCAGTGTATATACGTGTGTGTGTGTGTTTGGTTGGTTGTTTCTTTCGTTCTTTCGTTTTTGTGTTTGTTTTATTTCTTTTCATTTTTCAAAAAAAATTTTGTTCCATCTTTTTGCGCGCACATTTTACATAAAAACATAAAATATAGTGCGCACTGAATACATAGAGAACCAATGCTGTTTTCACATGTTGAAAACGTCTCTATGCTCAATCAGTGACTGTTTTAACTATTTTTACTCATTTTAATTGGAAAGCTGATGCAAACAACAGAGAGAAAAAAAAAGAGAACAGACTTGTGTATGTATGTATACTCTTCGCATTCTCATGTCGATGCAAACCACTGAAATTGCAATACACAATTCGCTGCTGCTGCTGCTGCTGCTGGTTGATATTCATGTTGCTATATTTTTTCACCACTCAATTTTCGAGACATCTATCTACCCATCTAACGAAAATATGATTCGGAAAATAGGCACTGCAACACAGTACGGACTGTGACATCAATTTAGATTTCTCACTCTCTCTCCCTCTCTCACTCTCTCTCACTCTCTCTCTCCCTCTCTCTCTCCCTCTCTCTCTCTCCCTCTCTCGCTATGCAAAAAATTTCTGGATGACGGGATAGTTTCTGATGTTAATCTATATTGTTGTGATATTGCATTTCGCCCACTTTTTTTGGTTTTTTTGTTTTAAAGAAACAAAAAAGAGAAGAAAAAAACAAACAAAACAACAACTATTCAATATGCCACACAGAGACAGGTTGTCTCTCTACATGTTCAAATGAAATTCAAACATGTTTTAGTCGCGAACAACTGAACCATCATCATTTTTGCTGTAAATCTTCAAATGAATAATTGTATTTCAACCTTGTATTTTGTCAGTTTCGTCATCATTAATGCGACGTACATTTGGCAAACAAAATTTTATTTGGTTTTTGTTCATATTTCTATTCGATCATACGTTTGTAATACGATCATATGCATGGATTATGACTGAATTTTTATTTGAAAAAAAAAAAAAAATTATTTGCATTTTATGTCGAATTATGAAATGTTTCTCATTCAACCATTTTTAAACTTAAAATTTTTGAGTACAAGATCACTTACATACAGATCATTTAAAGATCATTTTACATTTAGCATTTTGAATGTTTTCAAAAGCAGAGCAAACAAACAAACAAACAAAAAACAATCATCAATTGAGAAATACACAAGGGAATGATTTTGAATTTAATAATGAAGAATATACAAAGAAAGTTAAAACATGAAACTTACTCTTCAAACGATCACTTTCTAGTTACACGGAAATAATAAATTCACACAATATTTACAATTCAAATAGTGCTAATGACTACAAATTACGTTTACATAATGAAATAAATTAAAAAGTTTGTATATAAGTTAACGTTAAATTAAATAATAAATGTGACGACTTCGAATTTCATACTAAATGAAACCCTGATATGAAATGAAGAAAGAGACTGGCAAAGATAAACTAACGATTAGTCCCTAGCAACAGATTGAATTTCGGTATTTAAATGAAGTTCAGTTTTTTCGTAATAAATAGAATTTCATTTTTTTTTTTTTTTTTTTATTCTTTTCGTTTTCGAAGAATTGTGCAGCAATCATTTTTCCCTTGAGAGAATATGGAGTGTCATAATTTCGAATGAAATGATTTTTATTGCGCGTTGTAATGTTTTAAGTGATTTTGTTTGAAATTCGTAAGATCGATTTACTAGTTTAGCATGTTAACGTTAAATATATCAACTAAAATTCGTTGGAAATTTTCTTTTGAAAATTTACTGTTTTATTTAATGTATATGAACTTTGAACAATAAAATGATTTGGTTTAGTTGTCAGTTGAAACTATGATTGAAATATACATTAAGTGTTTCGATGAGTATTTTTAATAAACGGAATTAATTTTTGAACAATTTTCGCATATCTTTGAATGATTATTATTTCATAGTAATTTGCTCTCGTTCTTTTTATCTCACTCTCACTGTCACTCTTACAGTCAATGTCGCACTTTTTCTTTCTCCTTTTCTTTTTCTTTTTCTTTTTCTTTCTCTTTCTCTTTCTCTCTCTCTCTCTCTCTCTCTTTCTCTTTCTCTTTCTCTTTCTCTCTCTCTCCCTCCCTCTCTCTCTCTCTCTCTCTCTCCCTCTCTCTCTTCCTCTTTTCTTCCTTTTTTTTTTATCTTGGACTGCTTCGCTTTCCATCTATCATCAGATTTAGCTATGTCGATCTCATGCTCTTTCACTCACTGTCTTTCACTCGCTTTTTATCCCACACAATCTCTCTTCCTCTCCTTCTTTCACATCTCCGACTCTGAATCTCTTTTTCGCTCCCTTATCAGCTAATTAGTCAGCGTGTTAAATTAACAAAAATGAGAAATCGATACTTTTTATGAAAAAAAAAAAAAAAAAAAAAACAAAATTGCGATTGAAAATGAATATCGCAGAAAATATTTTATTTCGAAATGCAAAATTGAGGTTGTGCATTTTTTTTTCTCTTTATCAATTTAACAAATGACCTTTAATAATACAAATGATAAACTTTTTATATTAGTTTGGAAAAAAAACAAAAGATTTTCTAAATGAAATAATGAAAAGCATTTTTATTGTTGTCGTAGATCTAGAGAGTGATTATTTGGATTTAAAAAAAGAAAAAAAAAAAAAAATAAATGGACTTATCAACAAAAATGAATTTCAATGGAAACCGAAAAAAATGTCATTTAATTTTTTTTAATTGTTGATGTATTAAAAGCAAAATCAAAAGCAACAACAACAAAAAATACAATTTTGTGTTGGCATAATCGATTCGGTGATTAGATTTGTAGTGTTTTGTTTGAAGGGGAACTGGATATGTCAAGCATGAGAACAACCACATTCAATTGAAGAATATGAGCAATTCTCATTGGGCTTTGAGGTATGCTCAAACACGAGTCTATGCATAACCAAATTATATACTTGCATTTGACAAACACACTAAATAACACAAAAAATAGAATGCATACATGGCTAATGCATATTATGAATATAACATACAGTAGTAATAAAATAAAAGACGCGGGTTGTCTGCTATTTTTTTTTTCTTTTCTCTCTCTCTCTCTCTCTCTCTCTCTCTCTCTTTTTTTCTGTCATATTTGTTCCTACAAATATTGAAATCGTTTGGGTCACGTAATACAAAAAGATGTATTCTCGGGTTCTTCATTTGGGTGATGAAAGTGAGTGTGTATTTTTTTTTTTTTTTTTTTTTCATTCTCTCACTCACTCATTCGTATGTTGATTCATTCATTCAATTCATTCATTCATTCATATATTTATTATTTTGTTTTGGTTGTGTATTAGGGGCGGCGGATTCAATAAATCCAACAAATTTGCAATGCGAGTCGCAACATTGCATCAGAAATATCTTTTGATTGATTTTCCTGTGCAGTGTATACAGAAACACTGAAATGCGAAGGGAGATAGAGTAAAAATGTGCACCAAACCAAAAGGATGAATCGGAGAGTAAATAGAAAAATCACACTTTTGGTTTATTTGATTTGGAATAACGCATATTGTTGATTTGAGTATAGTGAGTGAGACTTTTGTGGGGGTTTTTGTCATGATCTTCTCGTCATTGTCGTGTTTTGCATTTGTGACTTTATGTAGACACACAATTTCTATCTTTTTTTACTCTATCCTTCTCCCTTTCTCAATTTATCCATGTTCGTTCTCCCTTGCTCTCCCCTGCCCTGTAGCTTGTTTTCACTCTTATTGTCAATCTTATTCTCATTGTCCTTCTCTCCTTAACCAATAAATAATGAAAATATATATTATTGTCATATTTATATGGCAAAAGTGTAATAAACAAGGAGTATATATGCGAAGTGGAACGGTTATGAAATCACATAGCGCATAACATTTCACACCACTTGATAGAAAAGAAGGCGATTTCCTACGCTTATAATACACTCAGACATATGCATCAGGGCATCAATTTCCTGAAGGTTGCAACCGAAAACTCATTTTCAAATTGAATGCCACATTGTTGCTATTGGGGGATTTTTTATTTTTCGATCAAAATTCTTGATTGCTTTTAGCGAATATGATCAACCAATGAAAATGATTGAATGCAATAATTTGAATAGTATTTTGTAATTTGTTTATTTGTTTATGATTGAAGTTGCTGTTTTTCTTCAATTTTTCATTTTTATTTTACTCATTCTATTATTATTAATTAGCAGTGAAGATAGTATTTAAAAACTGGTTTTTCTTTTTGGTCGATAAATTATTGTATTTTGGAATTGAACCCTGTACATATGAATGCCAATAATATATACATTATACATATTTATATTGAATATATTGAATCAGCAGCCATGCATGTGTGTAATGTGCACTATTATTTAATTTGTAAATCAATTCAATGCACACAAAACATAATGTTTGTTTAATATATGTCCATTCAATCACTCGAGTGGCTTTAATGTGGGCAAAATCGATATATAAATGGCATATATTTGACTGGCTTTAATTTATGCAAAATCACCAAGATTGCATACATAGAGTAAGTATTATTTTTTTTTTTCTTCGATTTTTAAGAGAGAGGGAAATAGAGGGAGTGAGGGAAAGAGAAAGAGGATAGAGAGAGAGAGAGAGAGAGAGATAGAGAGAAAGAGAGAGAGGGAAATAGAGGGAGTGAGAGAAAGAGAGATAGAGAGAGATAGATAGAGAGAGAGAGAGAGAGAAAGAGAAAGAGGGAAATAGAGGGAGTGAGAGAAAGAGAGAGAGAGAAAGAGAAAAAGAGAGAGAGAGAGAGAGATAGAGAGAGGGAAAGAGAGACAGAAAAAGAGAGAGAGAGAAAGCGAGAAGGAGAAATAGAGGGAAACAGGGAGAAAGAGAGCGAGAAGAGAAAAGAGAATCAAGTAAGAAGAGAGAAGTAGAGAAAGGCGACATAGATGATTTGTGTATGACACAATGTTGATGGTTTAAGAGGAAAGTAAAAGAATTGTAATAGTTCTAAGTAGATAAGTTTCTCAATTATTAGTAGCATCCTTATCCCGGCGATTACATATTCATGATTGTATAGATTCATGCCATGCATATGCGTAGTAAATGTTTCATGAAGATTGAAAAGGGTAATAGTTCAATTAAAACTAGAACTGTGACCAATAGAAAATCTTAATTAGAACCTTAGTTGGTATCAATAAAATTGGAAAACACTCTAACACACACTTTGCCTTATGTGCCAACGCATATTCTCAAAAGCAATCTGATTATATTTATATGAAGCGCGCAATTTGCCGAAGACCAAAGTGTGTCCTCAACTCCCTCGCATACAAGCTCTCCCTTTCCCTCTCTCTCTCTCTCTTTCTCTCTCTCTCTTTCTCTCGGCCCTTTCTATCTCTGTCATTTCGTCACTTAACATTTGTCATGTGTATACAAATGCACGAAAGCATTCATCAGCATTGTTTAAATGCAATGTATATTTATAAAATATATATTGTATACATTTTATGCGGCATGTAATGCATTGATTCAAACCATTGTTATTATGTTTTGGGATCGCATTTGATATTGTATGCATGCTAGTATCTTTTGCATGTTTATATGTATTTGTGCTAACGAAAACGTTCTTTGCCACTGTGTGTTGAAATGTGCGGGCGCTCATTGACGCTCACGCTCATGCTCATCTACAATTCAGGACTTACTACTTACTATTGAAACGATTAGAATGTTAACACTAGACGTTTATTTGTTTATATTGTTGTGGTGTACTCACAGAATTAACATGCTCAACTCTCAGTCTTCCTTCTCTTCTCTCTCTCTCTCTTTGTCTCTCTCTCTCTCCCTCTCCCTCTCTCTCTCTCTCTCTCTCTCTTTGTCTCTCCCTCTCCCTCCCTCTCTCTCTCTCTCTCTCTCTCTCTCTCTCTCTCTCTCTCTCTCTCTCTCTCTCTCTCTCTCTCTCTCTCTCTCTCTCTCTCTCTCTCTCTCTCTCTCTTTCTCTTCATTTGTACAGTTATTGCCATAAAACTTGGTATTAGGGTGGCTCAAATTTCCGTTTACATTTTCGATATCGCCCAACACATTTGCGAATGTAAAATGTTGTAAATGTGAATACTGTGCATTCGAATAACATTGAATGAATGCAAAAACGATGAGTCAATTTCCAAATTTGAAAAATTGTTTAATGGTAAATGTGTGTTATAGAGAAATACCACTCTATTACGTATCATCATCATCATCGTCGTCATCGCAAATTCACTACATATCTATTATAAGTTATGGGAAATACATATAGTGTGTGCGTGTATGTTTTTGGTATGGGTAAGTAAGTGCATACTTATGGAATAGCGTACAATGCCAAAATGAGCACACATTAAATAAATGTGCAGCATACGCGTCGTCGGCTGGTTTTGGAAATTAATGTCTACAATTCGAGTGGATGAGATTCCCACGGGTTGGTTATGGATTTTTGTTTCGCATTTTCATTTTGCTCATTCACTCGCTTACATGCTTACTTACGATCCGTATCCGTGCTATATATGTATATGTGTGCGTGTATGTTTGCGCGCATGAAATAGATATCATATTAATATGTGTGATATGAGGAAACAGCTCAAGAAATGAGAGAGAAAGATAAAAAAAAAAAAAAAAAAAAAATGTGAAGAAGAGTAAAATAGAGAAGGATAAAAGAGGAGAAATAGATACAAAGAAAGCAAGAGAGCAAGAGAAAGCAATAAATAGAGGGAAATAGAGGAAGAAGAAAAATGGTGAAGGAGAGAGATAGAGAGAGCGAACGAGTGATAAAGTGAACGATAGCAAAAGCAATTGGCAGTTGAGCGGTGTGGGTAAACAAAACCATTGGACGGTCCTTAGTCGCATATAATAACAACATTACGGGAGATTTTATAAATGAAATTACATCGAGAATCTTCACCGAATAATGTGGAAAATGTTGTTGGATTTGTATTATATTTGTAAATATTTTCTATGAATTCGTCATTTTTCAAGCACATATTGCCATACGGTTGACAGTCACTTTAAGAAGATGAAAATTGGTAGAGAGAAAGAGGGTGAGGGAGAGAGGGAGAGAGAGAAGAAGAACGAAAAATGAAGAAGAAAAATAATCGACGGTCCCCATCATTTCTCGTTCACATTCAAATCCCATCGAACACGGTCAACAATAAATAAACTCGGTCGCTCGCTTGCTCGTTCGCTTGTTCAAACAGCATTGACACCATCAAATACGAAAATCCGTCGTAAAATCACATTATTGACTTGTATTGTATTGGTTGCAAAGATGGAAATCATTTCAAATTTATACGTTTTTATCTCTCTCCCTTCTCTTTCTCCCTTCTCCTACTTCTTTTCAATATCTTCTTCTTTTTCTTCTTCTGTCAGTTTGGCAATTTTGATGTTGAAAATTAACCATTTGATGTGACGAAAAGTGAAGATATAAAATGAAGAAAGAACCTTCATGCAATTGCTGCGTACAATGATGATATACCAAATACAATGAAATGAGATGACTAACAAATTGTTTCCAAAAGAATCATATTCTTCGGTCGTTCGTTCGTTCGTTCATTCGTTTCGTTTCATTTCGTTTCTTCTTTTCCGTTTTGTTTGCTGTTTATGTGTTTGTAAGTATGCTTAGTTTGGTTTTTCTTTTGCCGAGGCCTCGAATGTGAAAACATATAAAAATGTTCCCGTTTGTTATGATGACAGCGCGGCAATGACGGTGATGGTGATGGCAATGATGATGACAAATCTTTAACGACGGACAGCGAAAAGGCAGTGCCAAAAAGCGTAGTAGTGAGTGAAATCGATACGTAATCAAGTCGAAATGGAACTTGACTCGCTTCGAAGCAAAATTATGATGCCTTCAACGGGACCCAGAGTTGGCAAACGCAACTAAAAAAAGTGATTGAAAAGAAAAAAAAAAAATTGTTGAAGGAGAGAAAGAGAAAGACAATGAGAGAGGAAGAGGAAGAGAGATAGAGAGAGAGAGAGAGAGAGAGAGAGAGAGAGAGAAAGAGAGAAAGGGAATGAGAAAGGGAAAAGGGACATTTAGAAAGAGAGAACAAAATAATATAAGAGTGTGAGAGACTAAAAGAAATGAAGACAGAGATAGAGTGAACGCGCATTTCAGTATGCCTTGATCTGTTCGGTGTTGATACAGCGTCACATTTTTACCAAAGTCATAAAAACAGTATGAGACGTGCAACGAACCACATAAACCGTAAAGAACCGTAAAGACAACGATGTCGGTGAACAGAAAACAAAACGACGGCAAACGATGGCGATGATATTCAATGTTGTTGATTATGACACGAGAGAGCGAGAGACCAAGAGCGAATAGGGTACATTGCTTAGATTATATGTTTTATTTTACACATTGTGTGTAAGTATGATTCGGCATTTGTACATTCAACCAAACAGATATAGATATATACGTACGTATACCTTCGAATTTTCCATTCGGCTCACTGTTGTTATTTATTTTTTTTCTTCTGTTCTCTCTCTCCCCCCCCCTCTCTCTCTCTCTCTGTGTGTGTGTGTGTTCTGCTTTTATTGATGGTACCGAGGCTAGAGCTGAAGTTGATACTGATGCCTGTTGTTGTTGTTATTGCTATAGCTTTTGAAAGCCGTATCCAATACGTCTATCTGCTATTCATTTGAAACCATTTCATTCTATTGCAGAGACCGTTTTGCGTAGATCGCGCGATCATTTGAGCATGTTTGAATTAATAGGTTGCAAAACACATTTGAAATTATGTCTATCGACAAAACGGGTCGTGTATTGCTTCGTACAGTTTTCATGCAGAGCAGTAACTAAATATTGTATCTTTATGGGCCTTTATTACACCGTTCTCCCTCAGTGTGCATTGGTATTCGTTCGTTTACTCACTCATTGTATTTATGTCGTTCGGTTAAACATCATAAGCTTGGCATGTTCTTCATTGCTTCACTTTGTTCTCTTTTGCCTTCTGTCTCAGTCTATCTTTTCTTCTATCTCTCTATCTCTCTATCTCCTTTTCTTTTCTTCTTCTTCTTTTTTCACTCTCTTTCTGTCTCTCTCTCTCTCTATCTATCTATCTCATTTTGACACTCTTTTTTGCATCATTCCATTTTCTCTCCCTCTTTGCATTTCTCTGACACTGATAAATCCGTCTCATTTTATTGCTGCCGATACGATTACGAATTTTCGAAAATGTTGGTCTGGCACATCCATGTTGCCACATAAGAATCATGAAAACAATGATAGAGTGATAAGCAGAGAAACAAATACACAAGTACAAACAATCTAATGTTGTACGCACAAAATATATATATACACGGTGTGTGTGTGTGTATGTGTGATGAGATTGAACGAACAGAACATTGAACACTATATAAAAGAGCTTGAGTAGCTTGATGGAATTTTTGCAAAGAGTCGAAGACGTTGAAATGAGATGAGAAAAGGGACACAAAGGGAGAGAATAAAAGAGCTCGTTGTCGTTCGTCTTACGTTATGCTTTGCTATGCAATGCCATACCATACTATATATGTTATTACGAAATATTTCGTATTGTTGTTGAACCATTGCCATCGTTTTGATGCCTATAGCATCTCATCTTCGCCCAAGTTACTTTAGTATTTATCCAAATGCGAAAGTTTAAGTGAGTAAAATGAGCAGGACCCGAGAAATTGGCAACTAGAGGATTGAGCATAAGAATTTTGGACTAAGAAAAAGAAGAAGAAGAAGAAGAAGAAGAAGAAGTAAAAGCATATGAAGGAAGAATAGAAGAAGAGATGGGACAGAAAACAAGAAGAAAAAAAAGATTTTCCACCCACTTAATTATTACACCACAATCTCATTCTGGTTCAAATGGTCCAAGATGCGTGAGTGTGGCACTGTGTATGCCATTTATGACTGTGTGTGTGTGTGTGCATTTGTTATGTCGTATGTATAAAACCAAAATGTATATTGCGTTGTTTCTATCCCATTGTACATAAGCATAAATACGTTTGAAGTGCGTAAGATTGTCTTTTTCAATGTTTGTTTTCGGGTCGGCCGCAAAGTTGATTCATTTTCAACGACCCAACGCCAAACATACTTTTTTACCCACACTCACTTTACGTATACATACTCATGCTCACAAATATATACATATACATAGACATAGGAGACCCATGCACGCAAATAAGCAAACAAATGATGAACCGTCGTCTTGTGCCATCGCAAATACCGCGCGTAAAGTATTCATACTCCTACGTCTCAAAAGAACCTTTAAGAATCATATGAATTCCGATACAGATACAGATAGAGAGGTACAGCATTGAAATTGTATGAGAAATCTATATAAACGCTGTTCATTTTAGCTAAAAATGACTGTAAACTTGGCAAAGTTGATGGAAATTTGCCTTTCGTCGAAAGCCATCCAAACGCGACATGAAAGTGAGAGAGAGAGAGAGAGAGAGAGAGAGAGAGAGAGAGAGAGAGAGAGAGAGAGAGAGAAAGGAAAAAAGAAAGAAAAAAAACTTTGCAGATGATACTGATACGCTTATGCATACACTTTCCAATATTTACACATTTTGCCGTGGCAAAAATATCTTTGCATATTTCTTCAGTTCTTCTCCTTTTTTTTTCTCTCACTTTTTGATCTCTTCCGTTTAGCTTGATTACTTCTCCCACCTCCCCCTCTCTATCTATCTCTTTCTGTGTGTATTGTGCAGAACGAAAAGTAAAAGAAAACGAGCAGAGAGTAAAAGAGCAAAAGAGATCGTATACGGCTCGGTAGCTAACAAAGTTTATGATGCCTGACTAGAATTGCTTCGGTTTGATGTGCAAAAATCAGATCGGTCTTTTGAAGTTTTGACATGTTTGAGTGTCAAACTGAACAAAAAAAAAAAAAATTAATGATGACGAAAATGAAATAGAAGAAGTTTGTGGGGGTATATATGTGTGGTTAATCAACATATCCTCCCCTCTGCCAGTGAAAGAAGTTCTAAATTTGATCATTCAATTTATTTTTTTTTTTTTTTTTTTTTTTTTTTATTTTTTTCACTTATGGATGAAATTTGAAATTCGAATAAAAAAACCGCATGACATTTTGCACATTCTATTGTTGCACAGTGCGTGATTGAATTGTGTGAAAGACACATGCCGACTATATGTGCGATACAAACAAAGGACATTTAAGGTCGATTCGCACAGTTTACCAATCGTACTCCACCTGTACGCATATTATTGTTTGACGAACAAATTTTCAAAATTCCAACGCTGGAGCACTTCTATCAAGTCCATTGCAGCATTGTAAGCTCTTTCTTCTTCTCTTTTTTTTTTGTTTTTTGTTTTGATCATTGTTAAAGAACAGAAATCGGGGTTAAAATGTTTGTCTGTTTATTCATTTGTTGGTTCAAAGCTTTTGCTTTTATGTATGGAAAAAGTAAATCTCGTCTTAAATAAACAGAGAAGGAGAGAAGGGACATGAGAAAAAAAAAAGAGAACGAATTTATTGCGCACACATCTTTTGGAATGGGATATTGACGTCGATGCGCTCGATTTTTTCTTTCTCTTATTGCGTCTATTTTACACCGGGCGGAAAATGGAATGATGGAAAAAGCTCCATTGAACACAACAGCGAGAAAGGAAGGGAAAGAGTGAAAGGGAAAAAGAGACAAAGAGAGAGAGAAAGAGACAAAAAGAGAGAGAAAGAAACAAAGAAAGAGAGAAAGAAAGAAAGAAAGAAAGAATGAATGAATGAAAATGAGTAAAAGAAGAGAAAACGCAAAAAAGCTCATTGAAAATTCCATAATGATCAGAGGATGTTCCGTGGAAACGGCGATAATTGACAATGTGGCATTCATACGAGAAATATCATGGGCTCTACAAATGAACGTATTACCGAGTTTTGTAGCGCGCCTAATTGAAAAAGTGAGATAGGAAGAAGAAGCGGGCATAGAAGAAGAAGAAGAAAAAAACATACACAATTTAATATTTAGACGAGAACGAACAAAAAAATGTTATCCGTATGCTTGCATTAAAGATGTACGATTCACTCCAGTGCGTTTATATAAAATCATGCATGTGCTGAAGCATTCATTTCTTTTCCTTTTTTCTCTCTCTCTATCTACCTCTCTCCCTCTCTCTCTCTCTCTCTCTCTCTCTCTTCCTCTCTCTCCCCTCTCTCTCTCTCTCTCTTCCTCTCTCTCCCTCTCTCTCTCTCTCTCTCTCTCTCTCCTCTCTCTCCCTCTCTCTCTCTCTCTCTCTCTCTCATCCTTTCTACCTTTTTTTCTCTTTCTATATGTCTGTCTCTCTTTTACTCGCTTCCTCTCTTTCCCTTCCTCATGTTTTTTTTTTCTCTTCTATCTACTTCATTTCTAGTGTATGTGTATTCGTTTCACATTTCATTCCTTTGTTGATAAATGCTTAGGACGCTCAGATTGTTGTTACATTTGTGTATTTATGTATATATATACAATATATTCAATGCTGATTCATGCTGTTACAACGTACAAACACCAAAATACCAAATCTAAACGCAAAAATTTGTGTGCAAATCTTCTGCTAAGTACATACACTGGAATCTCGATTATTTGAGATGAGTTTCATTGATTGTTCTTGATATTGAAATTCGGGTCTCCCCGGAGGACGACAACGACAACGACAACGACAACGACAAAAAGACGACGACAATGAGGCAGAACATTCACAATTTTTGCGTCGCAGAGAATAACATAAGCACTTTCCGTCTCTTTGCTCCATGATAGGTGCATGTCATTGAGGTCGTAGTGTTTATGTATAGATTTAGCATATCTCTGTTATGCTTTTGACTCTTTTACATCGACTTCGAATCGCTTTCGTTCGCATAAGCGTTTGCTATTTCGTTTCGCTTTCTAAAATACGCTGTGTATATGTGTAACCGTATGAAACTTTTGTTAAGCTTATGGAAAGAATACGATACAGAAGAAAAACGGATAAAAGACGAAGTTAGCATAAATAAAAGAATGAAAGAAATGTAAAAGAAAAAAAGAAAAAAAAAAAGAAAGAAAAAAACGTCATATACGCTTAGATAGTAGCATGCTGTATGATAGAGAGATGTGCGCCCAATAACAAACAAATATTCGACATTCGACTCGAATATGCCAAAGGAAAATGGAAAACGGCAACAAACAAAAAAGAAAGAAAGGACCGAAAAACGAACGAAACGTACATCGTACCAAGAGCGGGAACGGGAGCGGGTGAGTGTCGAAGAATGAGTAAAAAAAAGAAAAAAAAAAAAACAAGATTCACAAATACAAACGAATAAGAATAAGCAGATAAAATAAGAAATGTGGCAACCAAAAACAACAAGACAACGAATATAGAAAAAGAATAACTTTACAGTAAGCGCACATACGTATCGACTAGCTTTGCTTTTGCTTTGCTTTACATTACATTACGTTACATTGTCGTTCATTCGTTCGTTTGCT
>JAQOWM010000693.1:1075000-1257500 GCA_029041755.1 Resseliella maxima | reverse complement strand
TATGTTATCCATTTCAATTATGCACGTAAAAATGTATAAGTCTCTCTATCTCTTGATTTCTGTACACCCAATCATCAAAAAGCTCAGAATGTATTAAAATCTATTAGCATTAATTGGAAAAAAACATTGAAAATACGATGCGCACACTCAAAGATAAATCAAAATGACATGCGCGTCTTCAGCAAAAAAAAAAAACGTCAAAAGAATGCAACGATTACGAGGATGAAAGCAAATGCCATCAAAAAATGATTGTTTCTTCGTTTTTGTGAAAAGATGAAGATATGCGAAGATGAAGCATGTACAATATGCACATTTCATATATGTATATAGAAAAATCAAAGGTGTATGCAAAAGTTTGCATTTGTTAAGTACGATTAAAATACATAACAGTTAACATTGCAACGGGAATCCACATGTAGTGCAAACAACGACCGACGAAAGCGACCATGGTAAAAAGATTGAGATGAATTTGGACGAAGGCAACAAAAAGAAAAAAAAAAATTATATACACACTAACAACAATTTTACAACGCAAGAACGAACAGAATTTAAAGAAACCGAATGAGAGAAAAAAAACATACCGATGAAGAAAAACAATGCAGAAGAACAAAGAGAAGAGCAAAAATAATATGAAAAGAAAAAGACAGAGAGAAAGCAAGAGAGAGAGAGAGAGAGAGAGAGAGAGAGAGAGAGAGAGAGAGAGAGAGAGAGAGAGAGAGAGAGAGAGAGAGAGAGAGAGAGAGAAAATGAATATAATGCTCCAAACGCGCAAAAAGTATTCATATTATAGAGTTTAACACTACATACTGGCAATGGGAGCCAGGTTCTAATATAGATAATGGTTTATATTATATACATTTTCGCAATATCTTCCAGCCTTCTCCCCTTCATTTCTCTCTCCCAAACCTCCCTCTCTCCCCTTCTCTTCCTCTGTTCCATTGTCGCAACATTGTGAGCATTTTATTTAGCATATTTGTATTGTATAACTGTAAACATATTATGCTTTATTCGTCTCGCTAATATGTATCAAGTTAGAATCGCATAAATGGGGTCTCCCATTTTCATTAAATCGACGCACTCGAACGAAGGTAAGGTGCTTTTCATTTTAATTTTATCCATAACCGCTTCGGTTACGAAAATTTTTCGAAAAAAGAAATAAAAAGTCAAATGAAATAAAAAAAAAAAAAAAAAAAAAAAAAATGTAAAAAGACCATGCCTTGTTCCATTTGTTGAATGTGCTCTCAACAATGAATTTCCATGGAATTATATTCTGGAAAAATTGTCGCCTGTGACAAACAAAGATCCCTTAGTCCGAATCATTTGTAATGTATTTAGCTTGAATTCTCATTCGATATTTACCAAAAAAAAAAAAAAAACATACACTCACACGCACACGCTCTAATATCCTATAAGTTGTTTTTGTTTTCTCTCTATCTCTATTTCTGTGTGTTTGTTTTGTTATGTTTCTTTATTCTTTTTTTTTTTTCTTTTCTTGCTTTCCATGTGAAATTACGTAGTTGGGTATTTTGCTAGCGCTATTTCAGATGTGTGGAACACACAATACTGATGTTGACGTTATTATAGAAGGTAGAAAAATCAACCAGTTTCGGTTACGCTATACATTTATATAAATGTATATCGAATAGACTGAAAAGACACATGCTTGCAGGCACCACCGAATATACTGAATACACCAGTGTAAAAATAGGAAAATCGTAACAAAAACGATCGAATCATAAGAAAACTGGAGAAATGAATTACATTTTAGAGGGATCTTTATTGCACATGGAAAAATAAAACGTGAACACAATCACAGACGATATAAAATACACATCTATACATATATACTTGTGCTCTTATCTATGCTATGCGAGAACCTATTTTTTATCACCCGCTTGCTCGTTTGCTCACTCGCTCACTCATTCATTCACTCAGTCACTCGATATGTACTAAACATTTTTCGTATCCAAGTAGTACACGAACAAAATGAGAAAGAGAGTAAAGGAAAAAGTGGACGAGGAAAAACACAGTGGCAAGCAGACAAAAACGGCAGCAACAACTGCGAAGGCAGCAGAAGTAACGACGATACCAACAACAATATAGCGGAGCAGAAAATAAGCGATGAAAACAACAGCAAGAACTACAACAACAAAAACAGACAAAAAAAAAACGGCCAAGCTACGTATACTGAATGACTTGTGTGAACAGTCAAAGAGAGTCAAAATAGAGGCAACAACAAAAACCAATGAACCCAACAATAAGTGAAAACAGTGGCGGAGAAAATGAATCGTATATTTTCTCAAATGGATGGTTATTATACATGTTTATACATGTAGCTGTTGTCGTTTGCCCGTTTGCTACCCTCGTTCTATCGCGCGCGCGATAGAGACCTCTCTCTCGCTCTCGCTCTCGCTCTCTCTCTCTCTCTCTCTCTCTCTCTCTCCTTCTCTCTCTCTCCTTCTCTCTCTCTCTTCTCTCTCTCTCTCTCTCTCTCTCTCTATCCCTTTTTCGGCATCCATGTCCACCTCTCGCTCCTTCACTTTCACCCTGTAAAGTGCTTTCGTTAATATAAGCAAAAGTACACATCGAAAGATCATGCACATTTACATAGATTTAAGAAAGGCACAGAGGAGAAGCGGATCCACTTCCATACACAACAAAAAATGTACAAGAGGACGAATAAGAAAAAGAAGAAGAATTGAAATAAAGCGAAAGAAACTCATGAATACAATGCACGAAGGCAATACAGGCGACGAAGTTGTTCGTTCTCCACGCAATTCATTCTTATTACACAATAAGTGAAAACAGAATACATATTTTGGCATGGATATGCTTTCTATCCGTAGTTTTCATTCCAAAACACCCCCAAACACACCAACACACCATATCAAACCGACACGTTTCAATGGGATAGAGTGGAATATGAAGAAGAAGAAGAAGAAGAAATAAAAAGAAAATTATGGAAACAACAACGAAACGAAAGCGACCGTTCAGACGATGACGATGACGACGACAACGATATCGACGAGAAAAAGAGGGTAAGAGAGTGAGAGTGAGAGAGAGAATAGAATAAGAAAGCATACACCATGTACAATGTTCATTGTACACAGTTGTGTACGCTGTATGCTTTTCGAGTTTTCTATATGACATGTACATTATGCCGAGGTCTATATCACGTTACATACTCTCTCTCTCTCTCTCTCTCTCTCTCTCTCTCTCTCTCTCTCTTGTCTCTCTCTCCCTCTTTCTCTCTCTCTCTGTGTGTGTTAAAATTGCACCCTCAATCTGTAGTCGTCCATCACCAAATGCAAAAAGGAGCAAAAACCGACAAGAAGCAAAAACGAAGGAATAGAAAACGATAGAGAGAAAAACATGTACATACAGAGAAGAACGAGAATGAAATCAAGTTGAATAGAGAAATAGATGGTGATAAGGAATGGCAAAACGGAGCAAAGCAATAGTATGAGAGAGCAAAAGGCACAAAAACGCCGGCTTTCAACTTGAAAATTTGCTTCATTCGTTCCGTTTTTCATTTTCTTTCTTTTCAAAAGTCTTTTTTTTTTTCTTCGTTTTCGTTCTTTTTCATTTTCGGTGTGTTTTTCGTTTTCCTTTCTATTCCACAATTTGAAAAAAAAAAAAATAAAAAAACAGCGCAAGCAAAAAAAAACATATGAAGAAAAAAACCGAAGCAAGAATCTTGGAAATTTTGACAGTTTCTACTCAAAGCTTTCTTCGAGTGCATCCGTTGGCAATATTCAAGTCGTTAGGAGAATAAAATTGACATTGACTCCCTCTCAATTTTCAATTTCATCTTGAGACTACGTCGCCATCTTCTGGCTGTCCATTTATATATTAATGAAACCGTTATTCATTCTCAAATGGAAAGATGGAAAGAGCAAATTTCATGCGAAAGCCAGAAAAGGGAAAAAAATGAACGAAAATAAAAATGGGATAACGAAAAAGAAGAAGAAGAAGAGAAGAGAAATAGCAGCAGCAGCAGCAGTAATGGCAACACAAGAAGCAAAAGAATCAGATATGCTGAACAGAAGATAGAAAGTTATTTCGTATTATTTTTTTTATTTTCGCTCGCTCTCGCCCCCCGCCTCTCTCTCTCACACACACAGTGTGTGTGCAATGTGCTCATTCAATACCCCACCATATACACTCATCTCTCGGGTCTGTGCTGTTGATATTTTTCCCATTTCGTATGGATTTCATACATTTGAAAAGGACCAAAAAGCTACCGGACTCACACCTCTTATCAAAACAGAGAGAGAAAAAGAGAGAGAGAGAGAGAGAGAGAGAAAGAGAGAGAAAGAAAGAGAAAGAGAGAGAGAAAGAGTGAGAGAGAATGAGAACGAAAGAAAAAAAATGAATTTATTTATATATCATGTAGCTGGTGATGTTGTAGCGAAAAGCTTCATACGTACACACCAACTGTGGATTTAACAATAACATTCAGCTTTCTTTCTCACTCGCTCGCTTCATATCTCTCTCATCCCCCCTCTCCCTCCCTCTCTCTCTCTCTCTCTCTCTCTCTCTTGCTCTCATCTATATGCTTATTCTGTGTTTATGCCGTTGTCTTTGTACGCGTCCATTGCATTATTCTATTATTTGTATTTGAGATATAGTATGCATGCCAATGGATAAAAATAAGGTTTATTTTTCTCAATTTGTGTGTGTGTGTCCGTCCATTTTTTTTTTTTGTGACTTTTTTTTTTGTTATTTGTTTGTTGCGTTGGAATAACAAAAAAACGTGGCATGTTTTTCTTCGGTGAAGAAAATCAATTTTATTCGCTTGACTTTCATAAAAAGCGGTCGAAATCGTTTTCAGGGTAGACCATTGCTTACGTTTAATAAAATATTTTGGGAAAATGTTCAGGAAAAAAAAGTAAACATTTTCGAAATATGTGGTCATAGCAGCTACAACATAAAAATTGCCTTAAACTTTGTCAACCATACAGTTGCATTATGAGGCAGTGTTTTTTATTTCATCGTCTCTTTCTCTTCATAAATGTGTTGAATTGCGACATATGATTTTGATATGCATTGCATCACCATCGCGTTAACTTGGTATCTCATTGACAAAACAAATCATTAACAGGGTGAAACTTGACATTCCGATAGTATGCACAGATTGTTGCGTTAAAATTCCGCATAAAAATAACCAAATAAATAATCACAAACCGAACGATGAGCAAAATAATAAAAAGAAAAAAAAATTGGAAAAAAATACACAGAATTGCATATGCATGTGAACGAGCACTTGAAAAAGTTTTATAAAAAAAAAAAAAAAAAAAAAAAACAAAATTTTTTGCCCACAATAAATACATTTTAAAAAATAAACAAAAATCGTATGCAAAGTGTGAAATAGTCTGTACGCCGTTTTTTGCGTCTCTACACTTGCTCCATTTTTTTCGGTCTTTCCAATTTTTTTTTTTTTCTTTTTTTTCGGAAAAGTATATTTTTCGGAACGTGAATAATGTATATGGTATTTAATTTATTGTCTTATATATTTGCAAAGTTTATGTGGCTCACTGCATCAGTTCGGTTTTTATGTTGGCTTTTATTCTATATGCAATTTTTATATATGTGCTCACATATTAGGGATGATCGTTAAATACAAATTGGCTACACTTTTTCATTCTCATTTTACTTTCTCTTTCTCTTTCTCACTCTATCTTCTTTAGTTTAGAGCTTTTTGCTTTATTCTACTAGTTTCCTAGAGACTCTCTCTTGTTCATTCAATCTTTTTCTTTTCGCTCACTCTTTAACTCTTTCTTTTTCTTTTCTCTCTCAATCTCTCTTTCTCTCTTTCTCTCTCAATCTCTCTTTCTCTCTTTCTCTCTCAATCTCTCTTTCTCTCTCACTCTTTCTCTCTCCCCCCCACTCTCTCTCCCCCTCTCCCTTCTCCCCCTCTCCCTTCTCCCCCTCTCCCTTCTCCCCCTCTCCCTTCTCCCCCTCTCCCTTCTCCCCCTCTCCCTTCTCTTCTCTCCCTTTGTCTCTCTCTTTCTCTCTCTCCTTTTCTCTTTCTCTTTCTCTCTCTCTTTCGCTCCCTCTTTTTCTCTCTCTCTTCACCTTTCACTCTCACACATTCTCTTCCATTCTCGTCCAGCTTCTCATTTTGTTTATATTAAATTGAAATATGTGGAAATTGATGGCGGAAAAATTTCTTACGCTGTTGAAGCCATAGTGTGATGGAAAAGCAATTATTGTCACCATACGATTTTCCCTAATCATCCAATTTTGAAGAAGACACATTGCAAGCATATTTACAAAAAAGAATGAAAAATAAAAATAAAACAAGGCATTGTATAACAAACCATATTGTGTTTGTTCCTTTTAGACATTGCAATTTTTTTTTTTTTTTTTTTTTTTTTGTTTCGTGTTTTTCATTATTCGTTGTTCGTCAGTGGGGGTTTAGCACCAGTATACCTAGGAAAATATGTGCTTAAACTTGCATTCCAGTGCAATGGCAAATATATATGAAACGAAAAGTTTGAAAAGCGCCTTGTGTGTGTGTGTGTGTGTGTGTGCATGTTATGCATAAAAGTTTTTCTGTTGTATTTCCCCCAAACCATCTCCCTATTCATTTGTTTTAAAATAAAATGAGTGAGCTACCGATTTGAGTATCCTTCGAAGCTCAAAACTTCTATAACTGCATATTATTTGCATAGAATTTTCGCAATGACGACTATTCTAAGCCAACTGCAATGATATACATTTCCATTGAAAATTGTCGGTAACCAAGTCATATAATTTGCTTTTTTTCTTTTTTTTGTTTTTGTTTTTTTTTTTTCCTTTCATTTGAAATTGTTAGCTTGCGAGCCCAATGTGGATGATATTCACACTGAGGTGAATGACGTCTATTTATAAACTAATTACATTTGATCTGCAACGAGAAGGACAATGATGCTCTGATGCTATCGGTCTCCAATGAATAAAATTGTAATAAAATCGCAATCGGTTTGATTTTTATGTATATAAATATATTTGTCGACGAACGTCATAAATATTATCGTTTGTACAAACGATATTTTTAAAATTAGGTCTAAAGTGAGAAGGCGAAAAATCAAGCAAGTGAAAAAGCGTGAAAGCGATAAAATAAGAATGAAAATTTTGTACAGTTGCTATTTTTTTCTTGTTTTTTTTTTTTTTTTTACTTCTTTTTGCGTCGGCATTTGAGGTAAGCATAATCCAAAGGCGTAACTGTGTTGAAGATTTCCACTCAATTTGATAAAACAATTTATTAGTTTACATCTTTATGCAATGGATATGAAACGAGCTTGTCGTCATACGCCCGCGTACGAAGACCGTTGGCGTGATGACGTGATTTTTATTTCAATCATTCCAGCATCGTTAGGCATTCCATTTTGCTTTTGCTCTCTTTTTTTTGCCTCTCTAACTTTCTCTTTTCATTTTTCACTGAAATCCAATAGCAGTGTACAAAGACGATTTCAAGTATTTTACACGGTAAAAATAAATTAACCGCCGTGGGAAAGGTCAAAAGTTTTATCGAAACAAAGTCAACAGCCATTATTAATTAATTCGATATTATTTTTGAAATTCCAGTTATATTCAGGAGTTAGAGGGGGAGGAAGGGGTGACGGTAAGGTGTTTTGGTTTTACCAACAACTTTGCAACAACGCAGATCATTCAATTTAAATCCAATCTCTGGATGCCAATCAAAAATTCAAAGGAATCTATGCATTTACCGCTTAATGTTTTGCATCATATTATAATAGAGTGATGTAATGAAACTAGTGTGGTCTCACGATGGAAATCCATGTTTAACTAAGCGCCGATTGAAAGGGCAAGTACTTATCGGAATCATAGACGATGGTGATAGTGATTGCTGACACACACGCATCGTATCAAGCCGAATCCACACTATGACAAAATAAATTTTACAATGGCAAACAACAGATTTTCCAATGACAGAAGAGTATGAAAGAGAGCAGAGAAAATAAATAAAAAAAAAAAACAAAGCGCACACACAATCGAAGCGAAAACAATGAGCAAGCCAGTGAGAGATCCATGAAAAGGTCGGTGGTATGGCGTGCTTGGAGCACGTACACGCAAATATAAAAAGGCGAAACAACACAATATGTGTATGATGTTCACACTCGCAGCATATTTGTGGATAGATTGTATATGTTTCATTGTTGTTCTTGTTGTTGTTTTTGTTGCTTTTTTCTCCTTTTGCCCTATTCCTCTCTTTCACTTACTTTTCCTCTCTTCCTCTCTTTTTCTCCTTCTTTCTATCTCTCTCTCTCACTCTCTCTCTCTCTCTCTCTCTCTCTCGCTCTCTCTCTCTCTCTCTCGCTCTCTCGCTCTCTCTCTCTCACTCTCACTCTCACTCTCACTCTCTCTCTCTCTCTCTCTCTCTCTCTCTCTCTCTCTCTCTCTCTCTCTCTCTCTCTCTCTCTCTTTGTCCCGTTCCTTCATTCGCACTCACTCTCATTCTCATTCTCATTCTCCCTGTCACACACTTCTCATATGGACTTTTACATAAACGTAACCATTATGATTTAGGCTTTACACTTTTCCACAGCAATTGCATGTGCTCGTCGTGCATATGCCGCTTTTTTGTTGAGCGGCTGTATGTTCCATCGAATATTTATATGCTCAAATAATTTTTTTTTTCTCTTCATTTTATTTTTTTTTTTTTTTTTTTCTTCTTCCTTTTCACTGTGATGATAGCGAGATATAGACGGTTGTGTGTGGAGTAAAGGTAATCTGGTATACCGTTTGCTTTCGTTCATTCCGTATGCTCCATTCGATGGCTCTCCACGCTTTTCATCTGTGTTTTGAGCGGTGGTAAACGACGAATATGTGAACAAAGTTTGGAAAATAACATGAGTTTGTAAGGACACATAACTCGCATAACTCGTAACTCACACTACATTACACGACACCCATGGGAAATTCAACAATATATACCTATAGTATCGTTTGCCCCATTTTAGGCATGACAGCAATACCAACATCCATATCCATAGTTATTTGGAAATTTTCCGCTTTTGTGTGGTTGAGAATAAAACTAAGCATTATTCTTGAATTTGGAAATAAAAATAATTTTAAAAATGACTGAAGAATTGTCCTATCAAAAAATATTGGTAAAAAAAAAACAATTTTTTTTCCAAATTTTGTAATTTTCTTAAAATTTTGTTATTTTCAAATGAAGAAAAAATAAAAAAAAATTTTCTCATTTCTAGTAAAAATTTCTTCATTTTATGTAGAAAATTAGCTTAAATATCCAAACAAAATTTTTCAGAGATTAAAAATTGTAATATCTTTCAGAACGAAAAGAAAATTCTTTAATAGACATGTTACTGTAGTCATGCAGTGTCAATATGCTGCCACGTCCGTATCATCCCGTTACCGTTTATATTGCTGCTCAGTTTGTCTACTTTATTTATATAGAGTGTGTGTACAATTGAAATCCAAATAAATACTAAGTAAGTATTCGCGTTCTGTGTAAATTTATCACTGCGCAATGTATACATATGTGTGCAATACGAATCATTATGGAGATTGTACAGGGTGTTTGAACTGATTGCTACCTATTTGGCCTCTGAAAAAAAAAGGGGGAAAAGCAATCGAAAGAAAAATAGAATTGTGTTTATCGAAAATCATTGAAGCGGAAAAATGCACTTTGGATTAATTTGGATTAGTGTGGAATAATTTTTGTGGCGAAATTCTTTCATAACATTATTGACATTTCGGAAAAATATCATTAATGACTCAAGATATATGTTAAAATGGAATATCAAGATTAGGTATTATTTTTTTTTTTTTTTTTTTTTTGCTTGGATTTATCGGAATTTCAAAGTCAATGTACATTTAAAGCGCAAGAATCTATTTTTAAAAATGGTTTTCGCGCGCAAATGATGAATGTTAATGAGAAATGGTGAAATAAAGGAATTCCATATGTTTATCGGTATCATTAAATCATTGAACCGGTTTTGTTTTTTTTTTTTTAATATCACCTGTTTGTGATAACAACGTGTGATCAAACGTGTGGCCGGTAACAAAACAGAGTGAATTAATTAAAGAATTTTGATGCTCACACATTTGTTAGTGATAGTTTAAAATTAAAGCGAATACCCTGTACCATATACGAACCTCATCTTTGCTTCATCATTTTCCATGCATCAGTCTCACTGGATAATTTTTTTTTTTTTTTTTTTTTTTTTTTTTTTCATTCTTATTTTTATTATGTATGCTTTTTTCGGTTTTGTTGTTGGTGCTTGTCATTGTTGTTGTTGTTTGTTGTTGTTGCATGCTGTTTGCCCATTGTGGCGTTTACATATATGCGTCAACCATTCAAAAGTAGCATATATTTGAAAGATATCTATATGTATCTGTGCGGAACATTTGCACTGAATTTAGCGTATGATTGTTATAACATTATCGATATATCGGGCGCGCTCATATTATGTTTTGTGTATAATGCTGTTCTGCTGCTGTTGTTGTTGTTGTTGCTGCTGTTGCTGTTGCTACTTTTGCTGTTGTTGCTACTGTTGGTTTTGATGATGATGATGATGATGATGGTGGTGGTGGTGCTCGTGTTCCGTGCGCGCACGTCACCCGTTTACTCTATGTTCGATGTGTATCGTGCTATCGTGCACTAATGCGAAAATAGAGTAGACAATAATGTGCTATTCGGGTTCGGGTTTCGTTTTTGGTTTGGCTTTTTCGCAACAAAATTCAAATGGTGTGCTGCACGTACAAAAATCACATGAATTATAGATAGGTTTTTATATCTGCGATCAATCTTTATATGGGATTTTTGCTTTTATTCGAATAAACTACATATACAACATTTATACATATAGATGCTATGTATGTTTTATGTAGATGAAAAGACACAAAGAGAAATAAGGAAAAAGAAATAGAAAGAGAAAGAGATGAAGTAAAGTTTGCTCTTGCTGTTGTCGCCGAAACTTTTCATTTTTGCTTCTATGTGTACAACTACTTAAAGTTTAGATGGTCGCATTTTATGATCGTTGTGCTTTTGTATGAGTATGAGTGATCACTTTTAGTCAAATATTTGGCCCCTCATTGGTTTTTGCTTTCTAATTCCATCTCTTTCTAATTCGCCTTTTCTCTTTTTTTTCATTGTTTCTTTCTTCCTCTCTCTCTCTCTCTCTCTCTCTCCCTCATTCTCTTTTTCCCTTCTCTTTTTGGTTTTCCTTTTCCTCTTTCTCATTCCATCTCATATTCTCTCTTGCTCCATCCCTTTCTATCCCTATGTATCCAAGCATACATTGGTCTTTAGAAATTGTTCGCTTTGTTTTTCATATCCAAAAACCGCACTTTACTTGAATTGCAGCGCTTTGCAAACACATTTTGTTACATATTACAACTGTCGATCCAGCTTGGCTTCTGTTCGCTTATACTCTGACATTTTGTATATGAGCGCGGTCTTATTTTACTATGTGCACATCCATACATATGATGTCATGTATCCGTAAATCAGCAAATGAAAAGCAGACTGTGCTTTTTTTTTCGATTTGTTTACTTTTCTGCTTCTCTATCTGCCATCATGCTTCAAATAGTATTATTTTTATGTAGATTGTTTCTTCTTCTCTTTCTTTTTTTTTTCTTTTTATTCATGTTTCTTCTATTCTTCTGTTTTTCCTTCTAGATGTTCCTTCTTTTCACTTAAAATTAAGAAGAAATGTGAAGGACAAAGGGAGAGAGGGAGAGAGAAAGGAAAAGTTAACAGGCGAAAACAAACAAACATACACACACACACATCAATTTCCAAAAAGCTTGGCACATAGTCGCTTTGCAGGTTAAGTTGTTGATTTCTGGATTGAGTGAATTTCATGAAAAGCTTTTGTGTACAGTGTGCATATCAAGCCATCATTCACTTAAAATGTTAATTCATAGTCGATTCATCAGTATGAATTTTCAAAATTAGTCACATAATACAACGAATCGATAATATCTATGTTTGTGTGATTATTTTACATTTGGATATTTGTTTGGAAGCATTTTATCCGTCAAAAAAGGAAAAAAAAAAAATTATTTTGAAAATGATAAAAAGCACTCGAACCAACTTTACCCAACCATACCAGATTGTTCGTAGACATTCCATCGCATATTCTATAGCGAGCGTGTGTGAGAGGGAGAGAGAAAAAAAAGAAAAGAAAGAGAGAGAGAGAATTATTTCATATTCCATTTTTCGGCTCGACTGCATAGTATAGAACGACCTTTTATATAAACATTTTCTCGCTAAATTTTCCGTTACATAATACTCGTTGTGTGTTACAAACAAAGTGGCAGCGCGTTGAATTTTCAAGCATTCATATAACACATACCCGAAAATATACAAAACTGATTCAAATTGAATTGAGAGACAGAGGCAGTAGCGTGCCATTAGGTCTTTACGTCTCTCGGAAACCAAAACGTCGACATTGGCGAACAGCAACAAAAAAAAAAAAAAAAAAAAAAAAAATGAAAGTAGAAAAGAGAGTGAAAAAAATTAAACAAATATGTGAGACTCAGTTCGGGGTTTGAAATGTGGATTCGCAAACCATTTAGGGAGTACATTTTTGTCGAGTATAGAATAAGAAATTTTCAAGAGCGCGAATGAAGGATGAATGGGAATGGAGGTGATGGTGGAAGGGATATGGATGTAGATAAGCGGTGAGTTCGGTAAGAAGGAAGCCTATTTCACATTTCAAACTGGACATTTGAACACTATCACCATTCGAAGCGACTGTGTGAAAATCAATTGAGTGCCACAATCTTCATGTGCCGATTACGTTGAGAATGGTTCTTGGAAAATTGTTCTAAAATAGAAAATGAAGCACTTTGTTGTTAATATGCGACCAACTTGAATGTATGTCGATGCGATTCAACACATGCACACATATTTGCGGTTCTATAAATATGATGTTCGCTCTCTGTCTCTCACTCAATTCTTCACATTAATAATATGCGCATATTGGCATCGTGCTTTGTATCCATGTAAATGTTGGTGTATATAAACATTTTAAGAGGAAAATGTGGACATAAAGTGAATATAGGTTCATCAACATTGAATCATAGATTGCGCTTTGCCATCATGCCATCTCTGTATTTCTTGCTCATACTCCCCCTCTTAATCTCTCAATCTTGCTCTGTTTCTTACTCTCTCTTTATGCACCTTTTTCTCCCTCACTATTTCTCCCTCACTATTTCTCCCTCACTATTTCTCTCTCTCTCTCTCTCTCTCTCTCTCTCTCTCTCTCTCTCTCTCTCTCTCTCTCTCTCTCTCTCTCTCTCTCTCTCTCTCTCTCTCTCTCTCTCTCTCTCTCTCTCTCTCTCTCTCTTTCTATTTTCGTTCTTTCGATCACATTTTCACTCTTTCTGTGTATTTCTACTCTGATTATATTTGAAATGTCAAACTTATGAAACAGTAGGTAGCACAATGAAGACTATATGTATTACAATCCATATTCACAGGCGCAAGCACTATCATTTATGAACAGTAGCAGAAAATTGTGAACGAATAAAAAGACATGTGGAAATGGAGACAAATAAAAGAGCAAATTATTATCAACGCGCAATAAATTCAAGCTTTTCGTTGTTTGTTGTTTTTCTAGTTGTTTATTCTAGGCAGCGAGAATAACAACCAGACAAATTAATAATTTTGTGGCAAAATTATTCAGTGATTGTTAGTGTATCTTGACGACTGAATACATTTGATCGGAAACGATTCAAAATAAAAACAATACTTTTTACGAAATTAAAAAGCTTTTATTAATATTATCACGATTAAAAAATTGATATAATCATTTTTTTCTTTCAAGAAATTGTTTGGAATTCAATTTGAAATGCAAGAACTACAATCGCAACTGATACGTAATGAACAAACAATACATCATTTTTGATAATCAGCTTTGTTCAGGATAAAATTCAAATGACAAATTAAGCTATTTTGTCCAAATTCAAAATTTTCATTCCAAATGAATATATTATACATATTGAGTTGTTACGCATTTTTAATAGTAATTTTTCATTCAAAATATTTGAAATTCGATGCGAAACATTTAACAAAATTAAATGTAGAAAGAAAAAAAAAAATCGAACAAAAAAAACAAGCCATTTCCAGATGAATTAAAGTAATTCCAGAGGAATTAATTTATTTTATTATTCAGTTGCGAACGTGGGCCAATTATAGTATTATAACAAAAACCAACTGTTCGCATGCAATGGTGTAACTAAACCAAACTGCCAGTTTTTCGAGATAATATGCAGGGTAATCGTTAAAAGTTGAAAACCGTTAACTTTATACTAAATCAACGTTTTTATTTTTTTTTTCTAAAGAATAGACTAACTAGCTTAACATAGCATTTTACTTGGCATCCCCATGTGAGGCTTGAACTTGAATTTGATTATAAATGGAGTTGCCACAATGTCATTTTTCTTGAGCTTTATTAGTCCCTTCTTTCGTTAATTATTAATTAAAACAGCAAAAATTCATTTTATCGCATGGATATGACACAAAATCATCAGTTTTTTTTATATTGAATAATGAAAAGCGAAGAAAAGGAAAAAATGTGAAAAAAAAAAATTAAAATGAATATTTTGTTATTATAAGACACTTCTGTTTATCGAAGGACTTCATTTAAATATTTATTACGATACGATTAAAAAATAAATCAAGTTTTGATGAAGTTTTCAATGAAAAAAACAAATTATTTCAGTTTTTTTTTTCAAAGATAAATATTACATTTATTTCTTAAAAATATTTCGTTTGTTTATTCAAATCTGTATCTTCATTGTATTGTCCATTGCATTCCATAAAAAATGTATTTCAATTTAAATCTGGATTTAAGTTGTACCAAATAACGTCTATACCTTCAAAATGTTAGCTATTTTGGTATAACCTAGTCAAAAAGGCAAACATTTAATTTTCATGATTTTAAACGAATTTAGAAATATTAAAGTGTTTACCATTTTCAACAGCTAAATCATATGGAATTTTTCCTTGTTTATTTCGAATATTAACATTGGCTCCATGTTCCAAAAGCAAATTGACCACACCCAATTTAGCTGAAATATAATTGGAAAGAACAAAACAAAAAAAAAAAATTATTTAGATCAGGACACAGGACATGCTCTAAGTATAAAATTACGTATACCAATTTCACAGATTTGCTCATTACGCCGTCCACAGAAGAAATCTTTTTTATTAACAGCATAATGCAGTGGTGTTGATTCGTGAATATCTGTTGCATTAACATTCGCTTCATGTTCTAGAAGTACTTTGACTATATCCACAAAGACTAGTCAATTGTCAATTGTTAGAAAGAAAAACAAAAAAAAGCAGTTCGTTAGTTGGAAATTTAATGTTAAATTGTTGAGGCCACATTGAAAGAATTCACCATTTTTTACTTTGGCCACAATGGAAAAATTGGGCCACATTGTAAATAAATGCAAAAAATTCAATACAACCAACTTGGCGTCCATCCATCTGATGGATTTATTTCAAGCTGACGTTTTCAGCGTAAGTAAAGCCTTAAAAAAAAATTACCAGCATCAGAAGCCTCATGTAGTGGTGTCTTTTTATCATTACTTTCTGCATTAACATTGGCTCCATAATCGAGAAGTACTTTAACTATATCCACAAAGCCTGGAAAATAGTTTTCACTAACAATTGAAGTAAAATTGTTAAAAATTCGCCAAAAAATACCTGCAAAAACAGCACGATGCAATGGCGTCTTTTTATATTCATTTTCTGCCTTGACATTGGCTCCATGTTCCAAAAGCACATTGACCACACCCAATTTAGCTGAAATATAATTGGAAAGAACAAAAAAAAATTATTTAGATCAGGACACAAGACATGTTATAAGTATAAAATTACGTATACCAATTTCACAGATTTTCTCGTTACGCCATACACAGAAGAAACCTTTTTTATTAACAGCATAATGCAGTGGTGTTGATTCGTGAATATCTGTTGCATTAACATTTACTTCGTGTTCTAGAAGTACTTTGACTATATCCACAGAGCCTAGTCAATTGTCAATTGTTAGAAAAAAAAAAAAAAAAAAAACCAGTTCGTCAGTTGGAAATTTAACGTCAAATTGTTCAGACTACATTGAAAGAATTCACCATTTTTTACTTTGGCCACAATGGAAAAATTGGGCCACATTGTAAATAAATGCTAAAAATTCAATACAACCAACTTGGCGTCCATCCATCTGATGGATTTATTTCAGTGCTCACATTCTCCTGAAATCGACAGGAACTGCTAAATTAAGCAACTATGTCTCAGGGCCTGTGAGTGTTGCGCTCATGCGTATGGCAGCAAATACATAAGCGCGAGCAGAAGTGTGCATATTATATGCCCTTGCTCTTATATACTCACTGTGTACTCTTCAGTCATTCATTCGAACGCTTTTACGTACGGCAGCGTGTATATAAGAGCAAGCGTATATAGAATACACATTACACACTTCTGATCGCTTATGTATTTGCTGCCATACGCATGAGCACAACACTCACAGGCCCTGAGACATAGTTGCTAAATTTAGCAGTTCCTGTCGATTTCAGGAGAATGTGAGCACTGATTTATTTCAAGCTGACGTTTCCAGCGTAAGTAAAGCCTTAAAAAAAAATTACCAGCATCAGAAGCCTCATGTAATGGTGTCTTTTTATCATTACTTTCTGCATTAACATTAGCTCCATAATCGAGAAGTACTTTAACTATATCCACAAAGCCTGGAAAATAGTTTTCAATAACAATTGAAGTAAAATTGTTAGAAATTCGCCAAAAAAATACCTGCATAAGCAGCACGATGTAATGGCGTCCTTTTATCTTCATTTTCTGCTGTAACATTGGCTCCATGTTCCAGAAGTACTTTAACTACATTTACATCACCTAGAAAATGATTCAAATAAAAGAATTCCAAAGATATTTGAAAAAAAAGAATTTCAAAAATTTTCTCGTTTGTTTGCAAAGCAAACGTTCCAAATTAATAAGTAGAAATAAGTTTTTCTCAGTTTCATTGGATAATTTGAAAATCAACATGAGAGAACTTTGAATTTAAAAAAATGTTCTTGGTTCTGAATTTTGTGTTGAATACAATTTAATTGCTAAATCTAATTTTACTAAAATTTAAAGCATTTGTTGGAGATTCCAAAAAATTACCATAAGCAGCTGACAGATATAGAAATTTTGTCCACTTGGCATTATCTTCTGTACTAACATTGGCTCCATGTTCCAGAAGTACTTTGACTGTTGAGAGATATACTAAAAAAAATTCAAAATAAAAACGTTCCAAAAATTTACAGGAAAATCGAAAAGAAACCTCTCTCAACAGCACGATGTAGTGGTGTCCTTTTCTCATTATCTTCTGCATTAATATTGGCTCCATACTCCAGAAGTACTTCAACTACATCTGCTCGCCCTGGAAAATAATTCAAGTAATAAAATTCCAAAGATTTACTTTGTTAAAAATTCGAAAAAAAAAATACCTTTTTTAGCAGCATAATGCATTGGTGTCCATTTTTCACTATTTAATGCACTTACATTGGCTCCATGATCTAAAAGTAATTTAGTTACATTCGCATTGCCTAGAAAAGAAATTCAAACAATAAAATTCCGAACTTCGTTTGTTTGAAACTAAAACAAAAAAAAAAAAAATACCTCGCTCAGCAGCATGATGCAGTGGTGTCTTTTCATCTTCAATTTGTGCATTTACATTAGCTCCATGTTCCAAAAGTACTTTGACAACATCCTCATACCCTAGAAAGAAAAGGTCAAAAAAAAATCCTAATGTTTGTCTCCTGAAGGTGTCAAGGGACACGGACTGTCCGTTTAAAATTCATTTTTTGCTCATCCGTCCGTCCGATTCAGAAGGTTCGGACAAACGGACACAGTTGAAAATGGCCGAAACAAAAATATGGACGGACCGACACACATGAAAATGTGTGAAACCATTACGGACGAACGGGCAGGATACGACATTGTCCGTTTTTTCCTTGGACACATTTTTTTTTGAACGAACGGACAAAAATCTCAATCAAAATATTTCGGACAACTTAAGGACCGACGGACATGTACATTGATTAAATGAATTTTGTTAGAAACTTTTTTTTTAAGTTAAACAACCAATACTTTTCTCAATAGCATAATGCAATAGTGTCCATTTCTTGCTATTTTCAGCATTAACATTGGCTCCATGTTCCAGAAGCATTTTAACAATGTCCACTTTACCTAAAAAATAATTCAAACAATAGAATTTCAAAGATTTTTTCCTTTGTTCGACGTTTGAAAAGAAAAAAAAAATACCACGAGAAGCAGCTTTATGTAATGGTGTTAATTTAACATAATTTTCTGTATTAATATGGGCCCCATGCTCCACAAGTACATAAGCTACATTCATATTGTCTGGAAAGTTGAAAATGTCACTTGAAAAAAAAAATCAAAAAACAAAATTGTTTCTCGTTGGAAATTCAAAAAGATACCATAGGAAACAGCTTCATAAAGTGGTGTTGATTTATCACTATCTTCTGCATTAACATTTGCTCCATGTTCTAGAAGTAATTTGGCTACATCTCCGTTATCTAGAAATTAATTGAAACAATGGAATTTCAAAGATTTTTTTCCATCATCTGAAATTCGAAAAAGTTACTTCCAAGAGCAGCACGATGCAGTGGTGTCGATTTATGTAGTTTTTCTGCATTAACATTGGCTCCATGCTCTAGAAGTATTTTGACAACGTCCACATTGCCTGAAAGATAATTCAAGCAATGCAAATTCAAAGTTTCATTTTCTTTGTTGGAAATTCAAAAACTAACCTTTAAGAGCAGCTTCATGCAGTGGTGTTGATTTATCGTACATTACTGCATTAACGTTGGATCCATTATCTAAAAGTATTTTGACTATGTCCACATTGCCTAGGAGATATAAAGACAAAAAATTGAATTCGTTTAATTTTCGAAAAAAAAAAAAAAATTACCTATCTTAGCAGCTTCATGTAGTAATGTCGATGCATGACTATTTTCTGCATTAGCATTGGCTCCATGCTCCAAAAATACTTTAACTAGATCCACGTTGCCTAGAAAATAATTTCAACAATAGAAATCCAAAGATTACTTCCTTTGTTAGAAATTCGAGAAAAAAAGAAATACTTTTCTCAACAGCATAATGCAGTGGTGTCAATTTCTCACTATTTTCTACACTAATATTGGCTCCGTGTTCTAAAAGAACCTTAGTTACATTCACATTTCCTGTGAAAGAATTCAATAAAAAAAAAAAAAAAAAATGAAATTCTGAAGATTATCTACTTTGATGGAAATTCGAAAAAAAAATACCCGCTTTAATTGCTTCATGCATTGGTGTATTTTCATCATCATTTTCAGCATTAATATTGGCTCCATATTCTAGAAGTACTTTGACAACATCGACTAGTCCTATTTAATAATTCAAATAACAAATTCAAAGGTTTTTCGTCTTTAATCGAAATTCGAATGAAAATACCTCTGTAAGAAGCTTCATGCAGTATTGTCCATTTATTATTATTTTCTAAATTAACATTAGCTCCATATTCTAAAAGTACTTTAATTACGTCTACATAGCCTAGATAATAGAATAAAAATAAACAAATTCTAAATATTTTTTCGATTGTTTTATATATTCGAAGAAAATTACCCTGATCAACAGCATAAAGCAATGGTGTCCATTTAAGGCCACTTTCAGCATTCACATTGGCTCCATGCTCCAGAAGTACTTTAACTATGTCCATTCGGCCTACAAAATTAAATTATTATCGAGCACATCATTTTTAATCATTCAAAAATTAAAATTCTGTTAAAATAACAAAAATTCTTAGATATTTTTGAAAAAATATACCAGTCCAAACAGCTTCATGGAGTATTGACCATTTATTGCTTCTTACTGCATTAACATTGGCTCCTTGTTGTAGAAGTATTTTTACTGCATTCAAATTACCTTGAAATTTATACAAAATAAAAAATTGAAAATTAAAAATTAATGAAAAAATACAAAAATCATTCTGTTAAGCTTACCGCGTTTACTGGCAAATGCGAGTGGCGTTTCACCTATATTACTTGTTATATTTACATTCACCTTAATTTCATTTATACTTCGGCCAAAGTCAGAATAGAAATCCTTGAAATCGTCTCTAGAAAATGAAATTGAATACAATTAATTATATTCTTACATTCAATTTCATTTGATTTTTTCACACTTACAGAGTTAGAGGTGCAACTTCAATATCAACTGAAATAAAATCTCCATAAATGAAAAAAATTTATTTGAAAAATGAAAAAAAAAAAAAAAGAAAAAGCTTTTAAAATTTGTTTGATATTTTTCTTGTCCATACTCGGGGTAACAGTAAACCAAAACACTTGTGAGTAAAAAAATATAAGTAATTTGTTCATTTTGTTTCACTATGTTTAATAATTATGAAAATAATATCGAATGTAAAAGTAAATAAATTTCAAATTATTGTACTCAATGATCAATGATCTAAGACTAGAGAGCATCGAATAATTGGCAAGTGTAACAAATGTTTTCGTTGAAAAACAACTCAAAAACGGTCTTATCAACTAAATTTGGGTTTTTAAAAGAACTTTTTTTTTCTTATCACAAAGGAATTCATTTCGTTGTATTGGAAATTTCATTAATACAGCAATCAGTGATGTTTGATATTATGTATTGATGAAAACAAAATTTTTTTTTCTTGTTAATTTGAAATTGTAAAATTATTATTGCAATTTTTTTTTTTTTTTTTTTTTTTGGTTTCTATTCCAAATGACAATTATTGAATACACTTTGCGGCATCTAACAGTATGCTTTCAGAGATTCGGCAGATCGAGATCGTGCCATATGAATGACACGATTCGTTATTTGATTTATGCTCTAAATATTTTTCACATGATTTCATTTTATACATGATTTTAGCGATAGAATACATTCACTCATTTCAAATATTGTGTAATTTTCATTCAAAGAACAATTGTAGGAGTTTTATCATAATTTTTTTTTAATTTCTATTATCAATTGGGTTGAATTGAAAAAATTTGATTGAAAATATATTTTGGCATGATTTTGATTAAATAACATACAAATTAACGTCCATGCTATGTGAATGTATTTTCAATAGCGTGAGCATTATTTACATATAACTGTTGATATTTCTTATCTCCTACGCGGCAGATTTTATGCGTAATGTTTAGTCGCAATAAACGTACATTAACAAGATAATTCATTCAATAAACTGAATGAAATACGTTAGTTAACGTTAGATCTAAGAATTTCTGTAATATTGATGGTGTTTTGATGACCGAGGTGAATGTTATTTGGCAGGAATGGAGATGATGTTTCTATTGAATTGATTAAAATTATTTTATTCTTTTCAAATGATTATTGATTGAACATTTGTTAGTATTGATTACATGGTAGTTTGCGCTATAAAGATCTTTATTAAAATGGTTTATATTCTTAAATAAAAAATGCAAGTATAAACGACGATGTAGTTATATCTTTAACTTATTGTTAACGATGTCTCCTCCTGAGTCTTCGAAACAATGACTGACGTGAAATCAAAAAGAAGTCCCTTTGTTATTTTTGATATAGTACATCCCAAATTTACTTAATAACATTGATAACTTACGCATTTTCTATCGCAGTAGTATTATATCTAAAAATGGTCTCATTTGCATCGATATATATGAAACAGTTCGTCAGAGAGCTGTTGACATTTTGAAACGAATACTGGAAATTTCCTGCATCTATGAAACGTTGACAATTGCCGAATATTATGAATGGTATTATATGTATGTTTCATAAGAAAATATCCACGCAAAAAAATATAAAAAAAAAAATATGAGTATTTTTCGTTGTTTTGTTTGCAATACGACAAACACTGGTTCGGTTCCATAAGGAAATACATGGATAAAAGATTAATAATGAGAAAAAACTCATTCGATAATAGTGTGTTCATATATTTTGGCATTGAAATTACAGTGAGTCGATAATACTAATGCATGTCACAAAAGAAGCAAGTGAGTGGAAAAGATGTATGGAAAAATACTAACTGCATTAATTGTTTAACTTAAAAATGTAATGAAAGTATTGTTTCATGCGTTTATTTTATCGGTAACTTGCTTAACTTTTTATTATTCGTAAAATACATTGGACGAATATGATTTAAAACACAAAGACGCCCTCTATACGTTGATTGTTTCTAACTATGTGTATTAAGTAATTACATCGCTTATCATGTGCACATGAGATATGAGGTTTTTGTCCGTATTCGTTCAATATGATGTACTCTAAAGCATCTGCGATGTGTCACGCATAGAGGGCGAATTATTGTTTTTGAGTCTTCATGAATTCATGCTTGGTCTATTGCATAAATTAAATTCTGGCAAAAGTCAGCCACAACATTCAGCTGAATATTTGAGCCATATAATTGGCGTATTACTTAACACTTTAGTTCATGCACGCACATAAGTATCCATTGAACGCATTTCCAAACTTTTCGCATATTTTTTTTCTTG
Source organism: Resseliella maxima (assembly GCA_029041755.1). Taxonomy (NCBI): domain Eukaryota; kingdom Metazoa; phylum Arthropoda; class Insecta; order Diptera; family Cecidomyiidae; genus Resseliella; species Resseliella maxima. Next base: position 1,234,961 of record JAQOWM010000693.1, on the reverse strand, counting down.
TCATATTCTGAATCCGTTACTGTATGAGTATAGCTACTGAACAACAACAACAATGTGAGGGAATTCGAATTTTTTGATTTTTTCTCCTGCCGATACACCCAGATTGATATCAATAGATGTGTGTGTGTGTGTGTGTGTGTGTGTGTGTGTGTGTGTATGAATTTCTTACTTTTTTTCTATATGTATGCCACTTGATGTTCACATACACAGAGAATTTATGTGTAATATGTGTCTAATATGTGTATACGTGTACACTAACGCTTAAATGCCGCTCAGGCATAGGTAAACTACTGATCAAAAAAAGCAAGTATTCAACTCAAAATAGTATATAAATAGACAGACCGGGTACAAACCTTCAACTGAGCCCTCAAAACTGCGATTAATTTTATTCAAATGTTCAGGAAAAAGACTACATTTTTTCAAGATAATAAGAATAAGATCACTCAAAGTATGAACAATTTTCAGATATATTCGATTAAATTTATAAATAATTTGAAATACATATTTACAAGGATATTGCTTTTTTTTTCCCTTTCTTTCCCTAAAATTTACAGAAAAATCCGTGGTGCATTAAAGAGTGTTCATACTTCGGGTATTCTAACTTAGCCCTGAATTTAAAAAAATTTCAATAAAGCTAGGTTGTGACAAAGAACAGAAACTGAAACAGAAACAGAAACAGAATCTCATTTTCAGTTTCTGCGCCTGTTTCTGTCTGTTGCTATTTTATGAGGTTGTGCAAGAAAGAACAGAAACAGAACATAACACAAAAATGGCGGCAAAAATGACAGTTGCAACAGACACAGAAACAGAAACAAGTCAAAAGTACTTGTTCCTGTTTCTGTTGCAAATGTACTGAATTCAGTTTCTGTTTCAGTTTCTGTTCTTTGTCACAACCAACCTTAAAAGAGAAAATTAAGAAAAATCCCAATAAAATTTGAATAGACGTAATGAAGTCGTTTAATGAACCGAAAAATTGTAAAATCAAGAACAGAATCAAATGAACCCGTACCAAGACTTAACTCAAAATTTTTTTTTTCAACAGTATACAGTCAATTAAAAGGAACTAAAAAAAATGTGTTTCTGTTGAGACATGCCAAAAAGCTTGTATTAGCAATTTTTTTTTTTCATATTGTTTACTAATAATCTTATTTATTTAACTGTAAGATTTAACATTTCTCAAAATGAATTAGCTAACTTAAATGCTAATTGCTTAAAAAATGACAGAGAAAATGAAAAAAAAAAATTATTAGTATATTGGCAATTAAATGCATCATACAATTTATGACTTTTAATTCACTTTTTTAATGCACAATGAGCAAATGAACACTTGATCCACATTGATTGCATCCGTTTTTACATACAAAAAAGACAAGAGAAACGGAAAAAAAAAAAAAACAAAATAATACAAGAATTTCAATTTATATAATTTAACTATCATTTCACACGCATCGAGCAATCAACTCATTAAATTATCAACTATGATTTGTCCAGAAAGATCACATCATTCGTATTTTGAAAAAAAAAAAGTTCAATTGTTTATATATTAATTTAACATTGGTATAGAAAAAAAAAAAAAATTACACTTAAAATAAACAGACAGAAAACTACTTATGGTTTTACTATTGAGAAGAAAAAAACTATTTTGTCTGTTTAGAAATCTAATTCATGTTTTCGTTTACTTATTAATCACAATTGGTAAAAATATACTCATCAAAATTAAAAACCATATTTATGTTATAGTTTTCATTGCAATATACTGTTTTGCTTGTTAGCAGTTTACAACCAAGTTTCATCTTTGTTTTTTTTTTTTTTTTTCTTTTTTATTTGTTTAATTCTTATTATAAATATGCGTTTGTTTTGTTTTCTTCATTATTTTAATTGAGCATTTAGATTAGAAAAATTTAAATTCATTTACAAAATTCAAACAGAAGAAAATTAAAACATAAGCTCCATTTAAGAATAAAAACAATCACTCGAAGACTCTATATATTGAATCATTCAATTCATGATGATTCGTACAATTTTCATACAGAACTAACTATTTGAATCACCACTGGAATATGATGCTTTTGAATCCACTAATGTTTTACCCGGTGCATCCAAATTATTACTTTCAATATTTGATTCTTTTACTTCTTTTTCATCTTTTGTTATATTCAATACATCGTTCATGCGATGATAATGCGGTTTAAATGAGCTGCCTGGCCTACTTGAATAATCTAAATGATCATATTCATCTGGAAAATATGAAATTTTATGTAAAATGTTATTTCAAACATGATCTCAAATAAATATTTCATTTTCATTTTGTTTTACCTGGATAGCCATCTTTATGTTTGATTTCATCATAAACATGATCTGCAAAACTTTCATCAATACTATGGTAGATATTTGGATTTGTCATATCAGCATTCAAATTTTTCTGTAGCATGTCAGTATTGTAATCTATTGAATAAGCACCAGCTAGCAAAAAAAAAAAACAAATCGTTTCACATTAACATAGATAACAAAGTTATTTTTTCGTGCATTTCGGAATTAATTTTTTCCAAGTTCGGGTTTTTTTCTAGAGATTTTTTTTTTTTTTCATTAATTTTTAGGATTTTCCAAATTTTTCTGAGTTTTTTTTTCAAATTTTTTTTTAAATTTTTTTATTGAAAAAATTGTGAAGATATTTCACAATTTAATGAGAAAAAAAAAAAGCTTTTTCCAATTGAAAATCAATTGAATAAAAAAATATTTACCTCGACTAAGATTCGATGGTTTATTTTGGCTTGTTCGTATATTATTCAACAGTGTTGAGCTATCTGAAACGGATGATGTTGATGGTTGGAATGCATATACCGGATTGTCAAAATGATGTCGATCTGGTTGTGAAGGTGGATCAGCAATGTATTGAACATGAGCGATTTCCGTTTTCAAATTTCGAACCCGTCGTCGGAAATACAACGAAATGAATATAATAACGCCCACCAATGATAATGCTACAAATACACCCCATGCAATGCTTGCACTGCTTGAACCTTAATTTTATTCAAAATGCATAATCGATTAATATCAATAAATGTGCAATATTCAATATGGAGAATGTGATAAATTACCATTTTGAAGCTCTTGATATTGTCCTTTTGGTGTTAAACAGTCTGTACCTAAGGGGAAAAAAATGAAAGTAAATAAAAATAAATATTGCAAATATTGTGAATATTGTGAATGTATTACCAAATCTCAATTTCAAGCAATACTTATTTTACTATCAACAATATATTCACAAATGCTAATTTATTGATAAAAATGAAATGAATATTCACTAGATATTTCAAATATGTATGGATATGGTGTGAATTTTTGAATCTAGCAAATATCTAATAAATATTTAAATATCGCGTGAATATTCTGAATATCTACTAAATATATATATAGTCATAAAGGGTTCTCAGCCCCTAGTTTGTACCACTGAAACCAATACGGCAAACGCATCCATGCGCTGCATGGCAAACAAATTGCGGTGATGGACATGAACAGAATTCCATACAATGTTTTCCAAAGAAACCTATACATTGTCAATTAAATAAAAGAACATTTTTTTTTTTTTTTTTCATGAAAGTTTCATAACTTTATAAATCGAATTCAAACAAACCTTCCGGGCAAACATCTTCACAATGTGCACCCATCCAACCAGCATTGCATATACAATAGCCATCATTTTTTCGACATCTTGCAAAATTTTTACATTTACAAATTTGATTGCAATTTTGACCAAAATAGCTAAAATTATTGCAAATAAAATCAAATTGAAAATTGAAAAATGCGAATTTTTTTGTTTTTTTTCCTTCAAGCTACAAAAAATTTCTCTACATACCCTTCGGGACATGGTACATTGCATTGCGTTCCCGTCCATCCTGGTGCGCATTGACATTGACCGGTGACCGGATCACATTCGGCACCATTTTCACACATGCATTTCAATGAGCAACGAGGCCCATATGTGCTCTCTGGACATAAATGTTGACATGTTAATCCGATATAACCAGGCGGACATACATATTCTCCAGTTATATGATCACATGTTTCGTTGCCATGATGTACATTTGGACATTTTTCTTTGCAACCTAAGATCAAACAGAAAATTTCGTTGTTAAGAAAGAATAATTTGAAAAAATTTGAAAAAAAAAAAATCGATAAAAATTACCTAATCCATAGTAACCTTCTTGGCATGGTTCTGAACAGTCATCACCTCGCCATCCTTTGTTGCACATACACTTTCCACTCTGTGCATCGCACGATGAATTGTTATAACATCGACATTCGTTTTCGCAATCGTCACCATATAATCCAGGTGGACACTTTGTCTCACAATTTACGCCTGCAATTATTGTCGAAAGGTTAAGTTATTAATTGTCGAATTCAATTGAGAATAATTTTTTTTTTTTTTGCATAAAATCACATTTTGCAGAAAAGGGTTTTTTAATACATTAGTTTAAAATTAGTTTTTTTTTTATTTTTTTTTTTTCAAAATTGTCTATGCAATTGGAATATGTGATTAAATTTATTTTGTGTATATGTGTGTAGGAGTGCATGTGTAGCTGAGAGATAGAACGAATATGTGTCAAACAATATGTGTATATTTGAAAATGTTAAAGGACACGGTGCACTGTGTGTTGAACGCTGAAGGCTTACCTTCCACATCAGTGTCGTTTCCTTCTATTTTCGTCAGTATTAGAATGATTAGCCAGATTAAAAGAAATTGTGTTAAACATTTAGTCATTTGTAATGCATTTTCAGAAGGAAAAGGAACAAAAAAAAAAAATAATTAAAAAATCTCAACTAACCTGTCCATGGAGTTTTGCATAAGCATCGTCCATCGACTGCATCACATGTTATTGAATTATTGAAATTGCAATCACATTTTTGTGAACAATTAAAACCAAAATATCCGGGGCTACATTTTTTATTGCAAAATTCTTCTGTCCATCCAGCATTGCATGTACATTGGCCAGTTTGAGGATTGCAAGCGCCATCATTTAGACATTTACAAGTCTCTTTACAGTCTTTTCCAAATGTACCTTCATCACATGGCCTATCGCAATGATGACCTGAACATATTGAAAACAAATAAAAATAACAATTTTAATTTGAATTTTTTTTTCTCACATGGAATTGATGAAGAATCGAATTTTGATTTTAATTTGAATTTTTTTTCAAAAGATCATTTTTGACAAAAAATTTCTTCCCTTTTGGAAAATGTTCATCTTTTTTTTTTCTTACTTTCAAACATTGTTCTTCTCAAAAAAAGCGAATAATTTATATATTTATTCAATTCTAACCTTTCCAACCGATGGCACATAAACATTGACCAGTCTCTGGATTGCATTTTCCATTCGTACAATTACATTTTTGTGTACAATCTCCATAGAAACCTTCATCACATTGTTTTTCACAAGATTTTCCTATTTTTATAGAAAAAAAAAAATAAAATCATTTTAATTCAAAATTGATACACATTCAAATGACACATTATGCAAAAAAAAAAAAAAAGAAGAAAATTAAATGAATTTTTATTTAAACCTTGATATCCTGGTGCACAAACACATTCACCACTAACTGGATTACATTGAGCACCATTGCATTTGCATTCTTTTGCGCAATTTTCGCCCCAAGTTAAAAATGGACATGGTCGATTACATAAATTGCTACTCCATCCAGCATAACAATCGCATTTTCCCGTGTATGGATGACAAATTTTCGTTGTATTTTTATCACATTCACAAGTTAATTCGCAATTTTCACCATACATATGATCTGGACAAACGCGTTCTTCACATAATGTTCCCTTCCAACCTTTTGAGCAAATACAACTTCCATCGGTTGGATTGCATTGTGCACCATTTTTACCTATTTTTTTTTTTTTTTTTTTTTTTTTTTTTTAATTTCAAAACAGAAATTATTTGCATCGCATATTTGATTTTTTTTTTTTTTTTTTTTAATTTTATTTTAAATATAAAAAAAATTAACAACATACATTTGCATTCTTCGGAACAGTTCAATCCAAATGTGTGCGTTGGACAACTTTCAAAGCATTTTGGTCCAATATAACCAGGCGTACATTCACATTCACCAGTTATATGATGACATTGTGCATTATTATAGCATTCACATAATTGTTCACAATTTTTACCATAATTACCAGCCGGACATCGATTTGCACAAACTTCACCAGTCCATCCAGGTGGGCATTCACATTGTCCAGTTTGTGGATTACATGAACCATCATTTTGACATTTACATTTTGATTTACAATCTTCACCATGCGTACCATTTGGACAGAGATCAGTGCATAATGGTCCAGTAAAACCGGCCGCACATGTACATTCACCAGATATATGATGACATTTTCCATTATTATTACAACGGCATTTTTCTGAACAATTTAAACCATATTGACCAATTGGACATTCTAATTCGCAACGTTCACCTCGATAGCCTTTTGTACATTTGCATACACCATCAAATTGATCACAAACACTATCATGTTCACAATTGCAATGATGTGAACAATTTCGACCCCAAAAACCATCTGGGCATTCTAAATTTAGAAAAGAAAAAGAGAAAAAGAAAAAATAAAACAAAATTGAAACAAAACCATGAATATTATATTTGGTTTTAATTATGAGAAAATGATTCAACTTACTTATATCACAGGCTGGTCCAAAGTAGCCTGGTTCACATTTACAAACATCAGGTGCAATACAACTGCCATGTTTACATTCAAGACAAATTGGTTTGCACTCATTTCCATTTTTATTTTTCGCATATCCGCCTATTTACCGAAAATAAAGAAAACGATTTTCATTGAATATATATTAAATCAAAATATCCAAATTGAATGCTGAACATCGAAATGCTTACAGCATAACATGGATATATCTGAGATAACGGCATGAGTGTGCACATGTTCAACGTGTGTATAGAGCAAATAGTATTTTTCCTCTTTTTGCCACTACATTCTAACGTGTGAGCATATATACGTTATCCGCTCTTGAAACACGTTGAACGTGTGCACACTTATGCCGTTAGCTCGGATATTTTCATGTTTTGTTGTCAGCATTTCGATGCTTAGCATCTTATTTGGATAGCTTGCATTAAATGGATTTTTATTTAGAATTTCAAATGAATAGACAAATGAAAAGGAATAAAAATTAAAAATAAGACTCAAATTTATAACATTAATTAATAAAAAATAAAAATCAATATTAAAAATATTACCACAACATTCAAAAACGACTCGTTCCTTCTTAAGTGTAACTGTTTTGTTGACCGTACGAAATTTAATTTTATAATTTGAGCATCGTGGCGGAACGGCAAGACACCAAGCAGTCACTCGCTCTTGATATGGTTGCTTTTCAGTTACAACAACTTCAACAGGAAATCTATAAATGAAAACCACATGATAAGATTACAATTGAATCATATTTCCATTTGTCATTTTTCTTTATTTTTCTTCTTCTTCTTCTTCTTCTTCTTCTTCCTCTTCTTTCACTTACTCTTCAATTCGTTTACAAACATTTGGTCCGCTTAATTCAACTGGTTGTGCTTCGGTTATTAACTGACTGGACACATGATGATATGTATTTAATATTAATCCAAATATAATAAAAAAAATAATGGTTTCCAAAAGTGTTTGCATTTTGATGAAAACAAAAGAAAATTTATTGCAATAATTCGCGCACGCACATATGACCACGATATATTAAAAACACTAAAAACTACATCAACCGTTATAAACAATGGTTAACTTAAATTTGATTAACATTTAAAATGCACTTAGAAAACGCACAAAACTCATTTACTTGAACTACTTTTGCTAATTTAATGGTTTAAACAAAAAAAAAAAAAGCACTAAGTTTTTCCCGATAAATTTGTTTAAGCTTGCACTTGCATTTATGTTCCACTTCTAATGCAAATAAAATTGATTTATGTAAACAAAGAAATTTTTTTTTTTCTTTTCAAAATACACAATTGAACAAAAAAAAAAAAAAAATATAATTACGAATTTGCAATAGAAAAGATTAAAATTTGTTTTGTGTAACCCAAATAAAAACAAAAACTCCACAATTACAACATAAAATCGAAATAAATTAGTCACTAAACTATAAAATTTATTCTATTTGAATTTATTTGCAGTTGATTGTTCATGTTTTCATCAGTTCAGTGTAACAAGCTATCGTGTGAACTGAATCATTATTCACTGACATTATTGATATATAAATATTTCATTTTTTCTTTTTTTTTTTCGTTTTTTTTTTACACAATATCCACTTGCTCTCGATGCATTCGTTTTATCTATGTCTCTGGTTATCTGCTTGTCTGTTGAAACTCTCATGCACAGCACAATTTTATCTGAAAAAAAAAAAAACAAGATAAATGAAATCATAATTAATATTAATTTTGCAAACAATTTGTGTTTTACTAATAAAAATCAGTTTTATCTGCATGATTTTATTTTATGATTTTATTCAATTGTTATGTTGACAACTTTCAATTGTTGATATAATTTGTTTCATTTCAATGGAATCATTGTCTATTCCAGTGTAATTAGCATTTTGGTTTTTTTTTTTTTTTTTATTTAATTAACAGAGACAAGAATTGATTAATTCAAAATTTGATCATTAATTGGTTTAGAAATCATTTCAAGTAGAGTATCATTTTAATCAAAGAATTTTATTGAAAATGAATTCGTATGTTACATTTTGTATTATAATTTATTCTCTCAAAAAAGAGCTGGTGCAGTCATTGGCACCGATTTGTATTTTACCTCGCGAATGAATATATGTTTGATTGTTTACTGTTCGTGAATGTTCATTGAACTGATGATCGTTCAATGCACTGAGTCAGGCCGTTTCCTTTGAATTTTTGGTCTTTTTTTTTTTTTTTTTTTTTTATTTTATTTTATTTTGGATTGAAATTTACGTTGGATAAAATTTGAATTGAAATTCGAAATCTGAATTCAAATGATTAATGTGAAGAACATTTAAGATACTTGAACATTTAAAGACTGAATATTATTAAACATTGTATTTTGTTGAAAAAGATAATAAAATATGCTTGATTTCAACCATTGAACCATATCTTATCAACGGAAGAGAAAAATCTATGCCTTTAACTGAAATCAAAAGTGATTGCGGAGTTAGTTTATATTTGGATGAATAAACAATCACATTAATTGAGATAAAATAATAAAAAAAAAAAAATAAAAACACGCAGAGACAGAGAGAATACAACAACAACAACAACAACAATAATAATAATAATAACAAAAACACAAACACGCACGCAAACCCAAACATTACAGAATGATGATAGAATGAAAATGAATATAAACAAACGTAAAATATGCTCGAGTGTAATCCGCGACATCGCATCCATGATTGGCTTGTCTGCTTTGCTAGCTTGTTTTATGTACTGCTTTGGCTTAAAAGCAATTTTATACATTTCGAAATGCGGACAATTACAGTTAATGACACAAACGAATTTATTCCTTTTTCGAGTTCAGTAGCATCATCACAACACAAAATCATCATATATATCAAATTGGTCTTTGTTATTTAGTAGGCTTTGGATCCATTCAACAATATTTAAATAAACGATTTTGTTCCGTTTCACTTCTCATCTTCCAAAATAAAATAAAAATAAAATACATCTCCGTTTTATATTTGTGTGTGTGTGTGTGTGCGTGCGTGTAATGTATGAAATGCATTTGTCCCCTCGTTTTTTTTTTTATTGCTCTATAAAAAAAAAACTGTTGACAAATTCCAAATCAAACTTTACGCTTATTTGGTCGTTTATTACGAGCAAAAGTCAACCAGACACTTATGCGTGATAAGCCAAACCGAGAATTGCCTAATTTCTACAAATAAATTAATTTTCGACGCAAATTATTCCCAAAGAAAATTACTTTGAACTCGATGATGTAAGGTTATCTTAAACACATGCAAATCTTTACATTTAAATCTTTCAAAAGAAATGCAATTTTTCTTATAAATAGGTTTTGTACGAATGCATGTTGAAATATTTGGAAATTGATTTGAAATGTTTGTGATTTTAACTGACCAGTTTTTGTTTCTTTGTTCTCATGTTTTTCTTTAAATAATTTTACTTTTGTATTTTACAATTTACTCAATATTCATTGAACATTGAACATTGTTATCGAAGATATATTCTTCTTCTATTCCTTCCAAAAAAAAAAAATGTTCAATCTGTATGGAATTTCAATCCATCCTGCTCTAACTAAAAGGCAGTAAAATTACCAATAAAAGAAACTAAATAAAATAAAAAGACGAATATTGTTCCGGTTCAAAGATCCAAATGTATTTTAAAGATAAATTTATAAGCATTTTAATGACATGCACAATGGACAAAATCCTTTTTCATGCTTTTAGGATTTATAGTTTTTGTTATGTATGAAATTCCAAGTTCAAACTACCATCAAAAAAATGAACGATGAAATGTTTCTTTCTTAAATTCCACTTTCGTGTGTTTTTTTTTTTTTTTTTTTTTTTTTTTTGTATAAGTTAAGATATTTCACTGATTGTTGATCATTTTCAAATAGATTCTAATGGTTTTAAATCATAAGATCGAACTTTATAATGGTAAATAAGTCAACAGATGTTTTGGTAATCTTACAAATTACAAATTACTCAATGCAGATCAATGTTCATTCATGAAATGCTGAAATATTTTCTTTGTTTCAACCTTTCGAACATCTCTCTCTCTCTCTCTCTCTCTCTCTCTCTCTTTTTCTGAGAAAATAAAAAATTTAAAAAATGTTTATCGATAAACTGTTTTTTTTTTTTTATGAATGAAAGGAATTTTGGCCATTGACGAAAATACAAACATGAACACGCGAATCATTTTGACCACATGTTTATCTGTAAGACAAATAATAATAACAAAAATAACTAAGAAAAATATGTGAATTATTGCAAACACAAAACATATTCCGTGAGTCACATAATGGCCAATCTATTTGAATGATGAAGACGATAAGACAGATGTATGGTGTCTGTTCTTGATTTGTTAATTATTTCTGAGAATTGTGATAAATTTCAATTATTCATCGTTTTTTGCATGTGGATCGCTAAAAACTACTGTCCAAATACAAATGACACAAATGTTTCACATGCAGACAAGATGAAAGAAAAAAGCAACGAAAAAGAAAAAAAAAAATTAAGAATTCTCAGATAAGTAATTGATATGCTGTCTATGTTAAACAAATTTATTACGAATATAGAAAAAAAACCAAGACTAGTAGCTGGCGTCAAACACAACGGAACACACTGTATAAAACTTGATGGCACCAGACAAAAAACAAAAAAAAAGAATGAATTGCACGCGCCAAAAATGCCAATGAAAACCAAAGAATTCATTATTAGACATGATGATGATGATGATCAAAAATCGAAATCCGGTGCTTGTTCAGAAATAAACATTCATTCGATTCGAACCAAATAAAGAGATGGAGAATGTGTTTCGCCAACGTTGCAACGCACTGATTGACACACATCTGCCAAATGGAAAGTCGCTATAAAGTATGGTTTATGCAAATGATATTTTGGGTGAAAATACACAATTTTTCCTATTGAATGTGTCACCATTGTCATTTTTGATTGAAATGTGCACGAAAAAAAAAAAAAAAAAAAAAAATAAAGTAAAATAAAAACCGCGTTAACAAACTGAATCTTCTGAACTATGGCAATTTAACTTAAGCACCGCAATTTCAAACGTTACACTTTTGCTTCTCTATTGCATGTGTTTCTATATAGCGTAATTGTGACTCGGTCTCTTTATTTAAAATTAATGACATTTGCAAAATACCATAAAACATAATCAAGTAGCAATGTTTCATATTTCCATACTGTATGTGATTAAGATTTGAAAGAAACGACAAAGCAGAGAGAGAGAGAGAGAGAGAGAGAGAGAGAGAGAGAGAGAGAGAGAGAGAGAGAGAGAGATAGAGAGCGACAATCTAGTCTTACAAAATTGGAGAAGAAAAAAAATATGTTAAAAGAGACAGACTGCACAAAAACAACAAAAACAACAACAACAACAACAACAACAACAAGGAAAGATCATATTTTGTAGTTTCCTAAAATTGTTGTGAAGATTTTTATCTAGTTTTATTGCGGTGTGGATATCGTTAGTAATAAGCGTGAATTCGCTGTTTATACTTAAAAATGTAATGTATTATAAAAATAGCAGGCAAAAAGTGAACAAAAAAAAAAATTGTTGTACGCTATTTAGCAGCGCTGAATGTTTCATCAAGTGATTAGCACATGAAGACGTCATACCTCCAGACAACTAATTTGTATAATGTTTGCAATTCAAAAGAAACAGAAAGAAAAAAAACAAGAACACTTGGCTCATTTAACAGACAAACGACAAATATGCTTCGATTTGTATTTAAATTTTGAGTTTAAATGTGTTTCAGTTGAGTTTTTAACTCAACATTAACAACATTTTTATTATAACACTGATAATTCTTTGGAAACAAATGCACAGCACATAAATAGCATTGAGCACGCGCCACGATGAAATAAATACAAAATTGTCTTCAACTAATAATCATCGTGTAAATAATGTCCCAGTTTAGATGCAAACGACCCAAATGCATCAAAATTGTTATCAATGACAATATGTTAATCGATATTTTATGCCTCACTTTGCTTTATTATGTCTTTACAGCCGAATGATTTAAATACAACTGAACGTGTTATCCTGCTAATATTTATTATTTCAACAATTTGTGAAAATCATTTTGTTTGAGTGAAAGTGATTAAATGTGTGTGAATACCATGAAAATCATTGTTATCTATCTTATTAAAAAAAAAAAAAAAAAAAACAAATTTGATAATGAAAATTATTTCATAAAGAAGAGTCAATGTTTAAAGAGGGCTGTCCATATTTGAGCGCGGAACTTTGGATGGACCGATTAAAATTGGTTAGCAAGACTCGATTTATGGAGGTGCTACGCACAGTGCTGAGTTGAAAATGTACTTTTCTATTTTTTGGTGCAATTTACAGTTTTTTTTTTCTTTTTTCAATGGGGTACATATCATTCCCTCGCCTGTCTCTTATCTCTATTTAAAATTGCATTTTCATTTATTTATTATATAACTTTAGAGTCCAAAGTTTGTACACCCCTGATTTAAAGTGTCCAAATAAAAGACAAACATACACAATTATTTTCTAAAATTGAGATTTTCTTTTTGCAAGCAAATAGACTTATCAAAAATTACACGATAAGATTTGTGTCTATTTAAATGTACAAAATTACAATGTTTTTTCCCTAAAAATAAAAAAAAAATTGATGGAAACTACACTGGAATTCTATACATTAGACACAAATTTAAAACAATTATCTTCCTATTTTTATTCAGACGTGAAATAAATTGTGCATCAACTCATTCTGTATTATTTAATCATTCAACAATCAACCAGATAGAAAATAATGAAAAACAAAAAAACAAACAAACAAACAAACGTTGTGCGCCTTTATCTTTTGAGACGATGAATTGGTTTTTGCAATGAATCAGCTGTTAATAATTGAATGGGTCTCGTTATCACAATGAATATTCATTGTTATATTATTTAAAATATGTTTTGCCAGTTTTTACACGCAGACATCGTTTGCAATTTTTTTTTTTTTTTTTTGACGTAATATGTACATGTATGATTTTGGTAGTTATGGGTATATATCACGAGAACAAAACCACCTCATACTCAAATAAACCAAATGATTATAGTTAATGAAATTGTATTTATTCGTAATTGTTAGGTGGAATTTTCAATTCATGCATGATACATAATCATGGTGTATCACATAAAACATATCAAATTTGATATGGCGATTATATCAGGTAAACAATTGATTTTCATTGTTACTTTTTCTTTGAAAGTAACGACAACAGAGAGTGAGAAAAAAAAAAACAAAAAAACAAAAACAAAATTCATCTCCATTGGAAAAATACACAGGTGAATAAATTAGATAGACCGGATAATGTTTAATAAAATTTGTTGTGTTGTGTGGGCTACTAGTAGGGGCGGTAAATTTTACTGGCTCAAGGTCATTTCTTTACTGTGTATCTGATGAGTATCTAGCTATTTTTGTTAAATCGTTGAATCGTTGACCACAAACCACAATGTAACGCATCTCTTCCTCCGCATGCTACTTAATTCACGCCTTTTTATGTATACAAAGTGTTGTGTGTGTATCTCAGTTTTTGTTTTTTTCAATTTATTTTCTCTCTTTTTTTTTGTGCATTTGTGTACTCTCAGTTTATCAGCACACTGATATCATATCAATGTTAAAAAATCATTGATGACTGAGCAATATTGATTTGGAGTATAAAGTGAGTCGCAATTTGAATCGCACAAACAATGGTCATTGGATTAAATTGTTGATCTCTTTTAATATTTTCCATGCTGTTATTTATTCTATACTTTGTTTTTTTTTTTTGTCAATATTTTTTCTCATTTATTTCAACTCTTTTTGAAAATGATTCACTCTTTGCCACATCGTATAAAGTGCTATAATGATCTGAACGGCGACAATTTTGTTTTATATTGTGATCACTGTCATACTTCCTACATCGCTTTTATCCACATTCATTGCAATTCATTCTGATGAATTTGTTGTGTATGTTTTTTTTTTCTTCTTCCTGTTTTGCGTGTGTGTGTGTGTGTGTGTGTGTGTGTGTGTGTTTTTTTTCCAACTGGAAAAAGTAAAACAAAACGAATAAACAAACGAACAACAACAAAAATGTCTCTACACGCAAATAACCATATATGCATTAAAAATTGCTCGCTATTGTATGCAATGACAGTTATAGCCGTTGACAAGTAGCAGTAAACTTTATTCTATGGCCTAAGCCTTGGTTAAATAGTACCAACACACAACACATGCGACATATCATTTCATATGAATTGTGTACACATTTCACACAGCAAACACTTAAATCAGATTCTTTGTTCTAATTGATGTAAACAGTGTAGAATTGTTTTTTTTTTCTTTCATTTTTAAAGAAAAACAAAATTTCTTCCAATGATATTGCTAACAAACATTTCTTAGATAAATTGATGAAAAAGCGCAATAATATGCAAACATTCGAAATATTTCCACTAATTATTTCTGTTGAGTTTGTGTTTATTCAATTGGTTTTTTTTTTTTCATTTTTTTTCGTTTTTTGACGAATTATTTCTTTTGTTGAATATGTAATAATCGTGTATTGTAATTTGTTTGGTTTTGTTTCATGCACAGTTTCTGTATACAGAAATGAATCAACAACAATAAAATATGGAAAGATATCCAGTGGTTGATATCATTTTGTTTATTTTTGATCAATCATCATTTTCGCTGCCTTAATTCGAATGGCCAAATATCAGTGCATGATGCGATTTCATTATATTTTGATCGATAAAAACGATAATAGTTTATCGATTTTATTATGAATTCCGTTATTCGCATCGATATAATGTTGATATTGACAACAGAACGAGAAATGATATGATTGTAATTATATTTCAATTGTAATTCATTACTTTTTCTCAGTATAATATTCGTTTTACGTGAATAAAGTATAGGAAAATGTGCAAAATAACCAGAAAATTTCATAAATATTCACTGATTAACAATGTTTGTAATTTTTTTTTTTTTTTTTCTTTCCGCCTTTTGGTTTTTTGGACACGTCGCCACAAATCCAAAAACTAATTATATGCAGTGGTATTTTTATCGAATACAAAGTCGAAAAATGCCAACCAAAAGTCATAATGATCTTTGTACCGTTTATTTGGCGTTGTCTTTCAAAATCATCCATTCCTCTTTCTGTCTATTTCTTTTCCTCTTGCTCTTTCTAACTTTCTTTTTATCTTTCGCCTTCCTTGTCTTCATTCTGTCATTCCTTCTGTCTTCTAAATATTCCATTTCTCTTCCTCACTCTTTCTGTCTATTACATTTTCTGTCTCTCTGGCTTTTTCTATCTTAATTCTTCTTTCTTTTTTTTTTGTTATTCTTTCTTCCTTTCTTCGCTTCTTTCTTTGCTACTTTTTCTTTGTTTGTCTCAATAAATTCATTATCCACTGCATTTGCTTATTCCCGACGAAGCCATTCATGGGTGCAACGATCAACAGTCAAACCATTTGACAATTGTTGATCAATGACAGACAATACAACAATTTTCAATAGATTATTTTATGCGTGTAAATAAGTCGGGTAATGGTTTCATTTACTGTTGACGTTACATTTTCACATTAACTACAATTCGTCAAAAAAAAAAAAAAAAAAAAAAAAAAGAAATTAAATGGAATAAATATCGAATAGCATAGATGGCCCGTATAAACCGACGTCCACAATTATATATCGACGACGATTGGAAGAATAAACAATTTAGGCAAACAGAAAATAAGCAACAAAAGCATATGGGTAAAATATTATGTGAAGGTACAGAAGCAATAATACGATATTCAGCATTTTTTTAAAAAATAAGTTCAATTTATGCAATTTTTTAGTTCCCTCATGATTACACGCAACACCATGTACACTATTTTTTCTACCGTCTTACTTTATGTATTGGTTCAATGCAATGTATTTTTGTTCATGTTTCAATCTTTGTTTTTTATCGACCACTTTTTCTTGATTACTTTTCTCTACAGAATCATTCGAAATCATGCTTTCACTCATTTTATGGTGTTGTCGTTGTTGTTTTCGAGGTATTGCTTGCTATTCGAAATTCTTTCGTCATATTTGTCATGAATTCACACTTTATTTAGCACACACATCAAATTCTACTTCTTCTTCTTCTTCTTTCTCTTTTCATTTTAAAGGAAAGTAATATAAAACAACATTTTGTCGCAGTTGATGATACCATTCATTCAACTAATCTTTTCTATCTTATCTTTCATTCAACTGACTCATATCGGAAATTACCGGATTTAATTTGCAACAACGCGTTTACACTTAAAAAAAAGAAAAAACTATAACAGTGTGTATGTATTTGTTTGTTGTTGCTGTTTTTTTTTTCGCCAAAAATAAAATAATTACACTTTTTCAACATGTTCGGCCAATGACAGTTCAATAACAATATTCTAAATCTAGTCGCGCATACTCTTCTCCACAAGTTCACAACATACAATTCTTAAAATTATCTACCATTATTGATCGCATTACGTGAAAAAATGTACATGATCATCATTTCGCATACATATATTTCGCAAATACGACTCTATCTCTATCTCTATCTCTCTCTTTCTCTATATGTCTTTGGAATTATAAATAATGGTCTTAAAATGAACAAAAGTTGAAATGAAAAAAAAAAAACAAAAAAACACAACCGAATATTTCCATATGCTTGCTCTCTTATGCGCAATAAATCTAAAGCATTCAATTTCAGAATACTCATCACCGCGACGGTTTGTTTGTTCCATTTTTTTGATTATAAGTTTTGACCACTTGAATTTTGTTTCGTTGATTGTTTTTAGATACATTTATTTGAAGAGATATGGAGAGAGAGAGAGAGAGAGCGATTGAAAAAGAAAAAGAAAAAAAAAAATGATATGTTGACTGTTTGAGCTTACCATACGGTTCAAATTTCAAAATGTTCCAATCAATTAATAATAGACAAAAATGATTCTATGATCAAATATGTCATGATCTCATATCAATAGAAAAAAATCTCAATAATTTATCAAATTCGTTTATAGTTTGCATCAATTGATTTATTTTTCTTGATGAAGCGATCAATTCTTTTTTTTAAAAAAGAAATCAATACGAAGTAGCACAATTTTACACGCACACATCGATATTCGTTTTAATTGAATTTTAATTAACAGAGTTTCGACAAGAACTTCACAAAAACAGAACAAAAAATATATATATATATATTGACTGCTTGTTTATTTTCTCACTTGTACAACCAGAAATCTTTTATTTTCTTTTTCTGTGATTTTTTTTTTTCTCTTCTCCTTCAATTATTAATCCAAGATCGTTCAGTTTTGTGCGTTGCAGTTTCTGCTATGAATTCATGAATGTTGTTATTTTTGGATTTTTGTCACAAAAATTGCTATTGTTAACACTTTCATTCTACCTTTTCGAAAAACGTAATCTTGTTTATATAGAATCAAATAAAAAATATGAAAAAAAAAATATAAAAAGAAAAAGATAGAAATAATACAAACTGCGTTGAAACGTGAATGTATACAGTTGTGCAGTTGTGTTTTAAGCTGCGCGAAGGCGTAACACACGTATTTCAACAGATAACTTAAAAACAACTGGTTGGATATCAAATAAAAAGAAAAAATATTATAAATAAATGAAACTGAACCATACACAGAGACACAGATTCGAAACACTCATTCACTCACTCATTCAACTCAATTCCTATCTCGTTTAGTTACACATTTTCTCACTCATTTGCTCATTTATTTGATGATTCACTCGCTCGCTCACTCATGAAATTGTTCACTCACTTACCTACAGATTCACTAACATATACATACATACACAGACACACATGCACAAAATATGCTGTCGTTGATCGCACAAGCACTACGAAACAAACTTTAATAATATTATATTACGCGTATAAGCGGCTACAAAACATTCAATATACACAACAAAGACTGAATGCGAGCACCGAATGCCAATGTATTTTGTACTGTGATGTCTGTATATGATGTTGCTGTGGCATGAATAGACAGGCACGCACACAAATTCTCTACATAAAATCGTCAATAATTACTTAAATGCCTTTATTTCAGCCACATAGTCAACAACATATATGTTGGCTGTTTCTCTTTGATTCTCGGTTTACGTGTATATCTTTGTGTTGTTAGATTGTTTTTGTATCATGATTATGTGAGAATAGAATGGAGAAAAAAAAAATTATTGAGATTCATACTAACACATGAAATGTGTACAACAGTTCTTGTTATTCTTACTCTTCTTTCTCGTTTGTATAAATTCATCAAGGTATTTGAGTCTTTGTCGCATTCATTCGCTAGTGTTTATTTTTTTTGTTTTCAGTTCTTTTTGGAACCATTGCTATGCACATAGTGGACGATGAATGTCATCAACATTAATAGATAGAAAGAGAGTGAGAATCCGACCTGAAAAATCGCTTCGCATTGCATTGTGTTGTGTTGTGTTGTGACATGAAAATGCATTTGTTCAGTCGGCTCATTATGCATACACACAAATGCTTTTCATTTTAGCCTAATGTCTCTCATTCTCTCTCTCTCTCTCTCTCTCTCTCTCTCTCTCTCCCTCTCTCTCTCTCGCTCCCTGTCTCTTTTTCTCTATCTTCTGACTTTGTAGTCGATTAGAATCAATTTTGCAGTGCATGTGCGTGCTCAAGTATATTACAATGCTATGAACTAGTGATGTACTATGAAATTTTACGTGATTTTTTCCTTACACAGATTTTTTTTGAAGAAAAACAACTTTTTTTGTTTATTTTCTTCAATTTTATTTCAATATTTTTTTTAATAAATTAAATAATTCCTCATGAAAATAGTAGTAAAATTTCAAACAAATTTTACTTGCATATTTTCAGCAATTGAGTGATCTTGAATGATCCTTTTCACCAAATAAGTATATTAAGAGAAAGAAAATTGTCTCACTAAAAGCGATTGAAATGTTCTAGCATTTGAAATTTCATTGAAAATGGATTGAAAAATGAAATCAATATTTTCGTCTAATATAGAAACGAATTGGAGCTGAATATTCATTATTTGATTCGCATTTTATGTGTGTTATATACACACAAATATATATATATATATTCAACATTGACATGATTATCAATTTATCAATTATAAATGACAATTTTGATGTGAAAAAGAAGAAGAAGAAGAAATCGGCTATCACCAGTCAAATAGACAATTTTCTCAAACGTTCAATGGAAAATTCCTTCAAACGAAACAGTTCCTCCTCTAAACGTAGAAATCTACGTTTCATATTATTATGAATGTCACAAGAACATATGTGTATATCTTAAACGATTCCATCGATTGAACGTGAACGTGAACATGAACATGAACTTGAATTGTTTACAAAATCCTTTTCTAGTTTGATACATTGAAAAAAAAAAAAAAAAAATGAATTGAAAAATTATTATGCTTGACAAAGTGATTAACATTTTAAATGTAGCGCCCCAAATGTGCCCGTTTAGTTTTCGAATAAATGAATGGAATATGCTATATGTGGCATGGCATGGTATATGGTGCATTGAAACAACATTATGGCTATTTAATATGAATTTTATTCAAGTTTGAAATTGTTCACTTTTACTCTCTAATTGTATTTGAATAATTGGTAACTTTAGTTTAAACAATAATAATGTCTTACTTTCTTAAATTTAAACTATTTTCTTTTGTTTTTGTTTTTGTTTTTTTTTTTGTTTTTTTTTTTCCGTTGGAAAACAAATATTGATCGTTTTTTTTTCTAAATTTGAATTCCAAAAAATAAATAAATGAAATACACTTGTATCACCAAATTTAAATAATTTTTGTCGATTTTTGTTGATAAATTTGGACATTTTTGCTTTTTTTCATTGAAAATTTGATTGGATTATAAACTAATTTAGAAATGATTCGGAAAAAATTAATTACATGAAAAAAGAAAAACACCACAATTGTCAATCCATGTTAGTGTATAACGATGAATATGAAAAAAAAAAGAAAAAAAAAAACAATTTGATTTGAATAACTCATAAAAAATGTATGTTATGTGTTTGGTCGGGTGTTATAAAAGCTAATTTTAAAATCAATGTGTTTTTTTTTCCGCTGCAATTGTTGCTGTTCATGGCATAATACGTGCCAATTTTCTGTGTATTCATTGCAGTGCATTATATATTTAAACAATTGTCAGTTATTTAATTACCGGAATAAAATGGTTCTCACACCGACTGCAATATTTGCTGATGATATCGATTCAAAAACATTTTCGAGCTCGGATTTCATGTTTTAAAATGAATTCAAAAACTGAATTAAATCGATTTTTTTTTTCTGTACTGTTCATTCCTTTTTATTATGCAGCTGATTTGTGATGACAGTGGTATGACAAAAAAAAAAAAAAAAAAAAAAGTCCCATTGTTCAAGGATAACTATATAGTGTGATATCACTTTTGTATGAAACATTAAATGATTTAAATTCGGTTTTTTTTCTCCTTGAAATTCTACATTTTATCGTATTAGTTTAATCCAACATTTTTTGGAGCGTGAAGAATTTCTTTTTTTTATTTAATCTGAAAATACTTTTTCAGAGGGATTTCTTTCTCTTTTCATTTTGTTATCTTCCTTAAAAATAAAATACAAATCAAGTCATTTCTCAAAGTCTCTAAACAATATCTTGACTTAGATTACATCTTTCCATATTTTATTTTGTTACATCCATATTTTTTCTTTACTCTTTCACAATATGACATCATCATTTCCACAAACATAATCATAATCTAAAAATGAACCATCATCTGATGCTGCTCTAATAAAGTCTACTCAAGATGTTGATCGACTTGTTCTCAATTTTACTTTTTCGTTCATTTTTCCATGTTTTTTTATTTTTTATTTTTTTTTTTTTGTTTCATTTTTGCTTTTTCTTTCATTTTCTATACTTTTATTGTATTCTCTGCTTTTAAATCCGCCATTTTTCCTTTTATCTTAACAATTAAATACTTTTCACTTGATTATTGAATTTCGTTACATTTAACACTCAATTGATTTTTTTTTTTTTTTTTTTTTTTTGTTTCATTTCATCACAATTTCCACACTGTATTTTGTCGTAATTTTTTTTTTATTGTTGTATAACGGTATATCACTTGATTGATGCTATTTTTTTTTTCTTGTATGGTTTAATTATAAAGTTTGAGAAAAGAAATTTGTCGTCCAGTATATATAGGTTTTGCTATCGCTTTGATGCTGAATTGCGATAAAATATTACCGTTTTGTTTGTTTAGCCATCAATTATGGCTCACTTAAAATGTGCCATTAGTAGAGTCACTTTATAGTTGAATGAAGATTTGTGCGAAACCGTTTATTTTAATTTGAAGACAAAATCAGCCTTAATCACAAATACTTTTCAGCATATTTAGCCAATTTTCACCAATTTTTATTTCTGGTTTTTACATAGTGAAGGATACGATTAAAATCATCGCCAGGTCGTACAACATCGACAAAATCACCATTTTCATCGCTAGAACGGAGAAAAAAAAAAATTGAAATCAAATTTATCAATTTCTTTTAACATTAAAATCTATCAAAAGATGAATAAACTAACAAATGAAAAATGTGATATTAAAAGTGGCATAAATGAAATAACATCAGAATGATAAATATTCAATATTACTAAAATGAATTCCGAAAATTTCCAAGTTTATGAAAAGAAAATAAAACAAAATCAATGATCATACCTAAGTTCAAGACTATTGCCACCAGCTGATGATGCTGAAGAGGCCGATGATGATGATGAGGTAGTTGACCCAGGAATTGTTCCAGGAATTGGATATCCACCATTACCACCACCATTGCCACCATAATGCGGTCGCGAGAATTTATATTTCAATAGCAATGTTCCCAATAATAAACTGTTTATCACTGACATTGCTTTCAAGCCCAATAGAATTTTTATTGGTAAAATAAACACTTTGAATATAACGATTGGCAAAGCAAGTGCAGCCAATAAAATTAATCCGTATTTCAGAAGAAGAGCAGTTGTTAGTCCGGTATGAGTATCACTGACTGTAATTTTTGTTTGTGAATGATCACCACGACGTGTACACACTAAATCATTGCCAGCTGAATTTATGATAGCCCATCTAATTGATTTATATAAACATTTAATTAATTAAAAAGATAATAATTAATGAGTTAAAGATATTGAGTAAATTTATAGCTTTAAATAAGTAACAAGAAGTTGTAAACATATATAAAAACAAAAAAAAGAGTCACATCAAAGGCACATCTACACACACAGAAAAACAATCCTTTCGAAAAATGACAATCGAATCGCTTGGCTTGGTTTAGCAATAACTTACTCATTTTGTGAATCGCTGGTCATTTGATCATAATAATCCAGTTTATCATTTGTATTTGTATTCCTTTTATTACGTGAATCATGCAACATCTCGTCTTGATTTAATGAATTTTGTAAATCATGTTGTAAATTATTTTTCATTGCATCATAAACTGATGTTAATACTAATTCTTTGCTTTTATAATCCTTAAAAACATGACCACTAACCATTAAATTTGTCAACATAATTGCCAATTTTACACACACAATTATATGTAATTCCATGTTGAAAATCACCAAATTTTATTCATTCAATAAATCTTAATGGATCTATATGACACTATAGATTTGACACTATTTAAATCATTGAATAAAAAATCAATGCTCCTTTTTAAGATTATTTCGAATGAAAATTGCTGATAGATTTTGTTCTTACAATTCAAATATCGATCGATTCTCGTTGACGATCAACAAACAAATAGTTCCAATGGATCGTTCAATTGGCTTTTATAAATAAAAAATGGTTTCGGTTCATCATTCCTACTTTTTTCTAAGAATCATTTTTTTGCCCCGATTTTTCATTGCTCTTCTTATTCTTTCTCGTTTGGTGCGTGCCGCATATCTTTCTAACGCACATTTTGCCGGCCTACCATCATCATCATCATCATCATCATCATCATCATAGGTCATTTTCGATTCTGTTCTGTTTTTCACGGTATTTCAGTTCAAAATGGTAAAACTCATTTTGCAAATAATTCAATTAAAAACAATTCTCGACGTATCGAAATGAATTTCAAACATTTTTGCATTGTTTAATTTTCGAAATGATACAAAACAATCTATTTTCAATTGAAGAAGAGACAAAAAAAAAAAAAAAGAAAAAAGAATAGAAACTTTGCTCCAATGACACACAAAAAGCAAAATTTATCAAAAGTCCCATTGGATAATTAAAAAAATTGTATGGATTAATAGACTGATGTAATTGCTATGGAAAACAAAGAATAAATGAATGCGATTTTTTTCCATTTCATGATTTTATTTCATGTCATCACCTCATTTTCATTACGTTATTAAAATATAATAAGTGTCTCGGTTGGAAGTCGAATCTTGGTTCGAGTATCGACACTCTCGATATAAGTGTCGAATTGGTTTTGAATCGAGTATCAATATATGTAATATGATCGATCGAAAAATAAACATGATTTCCAATAACATATTAAGTAAAAGTGCTCATATTAGTTTCGCATTTCTTTTTCTGCTTAACCATTTTCTTTTTACATATATTTGATTCGCTTACGCTGCTGCTATCGCTATTTTTTTTTTTTTTTTATATTATTATGAACATATTTTTCATTATTTAAAAGATTTTTATGTAACATATGCCGTTTCATTAGTTATGCTCAATGATCCATGTTTTTTTTCGTCTCATACAATTGAAAGTTCAATGTATTCTGTTTGGATTTTTAGAATTTGCCTAAAAACTACACGTTCCCATACAATTCTTATGCGATATGAATATTTCCATTGCAAATAGTTCTTCATATATGTAAAACATGAGAAAAGATCGAATAAAAATTTAAAAGATCGGAAAAATCGAAAAAAAAAATGAAAAACCAACGAAACGAAAGTTTAACCAAAATGCGTTACATTATATTATTGGCGGTGATTATTCGACAGTGATCATTCAAGTGTCTAAATTTGAGCTATAAGAAAAAATTAAAAATACACTCAGATTTTGGCTGACTATCAAATGACTAAGGGAATTACTGTTGACTCATCGTTTTCACTGTGACTTTTGCATTTTCATTTTTGTGATTCAATTGAGTGGAAGGAAAAAATAGATTTTTCATGTTTATACAATAGGAAAACACGCACCCAAAATCATTACTTTTTTAAAAAAAAAAAAAAAAGATTTTTAATTTGTAAGTAAAAATTCGTTTATTTGATAATTATATCGTTGAAATTGAAATAAAGAGTATTGTTTTGTTTGTTATTTTCTTTTATTTTCATGTTTAAACAGTAAGAGGGATGTGAATACGCGTGCCGATATAACAAAATCAAACATTGAGTAGAATTCATCGACCGATAAACTGGCTGATTATATCAACATTTAAATTTCAGTTTAATTGCTTTATTTTTGTCATTTGTATATTTATATTGGGTATTATGTTTTTATATAAACTTGAAATTTCAGAGCGATGTTATTAATTCTATATGAAAGCAGAAAATGCTTTTTGCACTTTTAATTGTTAATCGGGAAGCCAATGAAAAAATCAATTTGCCGATTCCAATCTAGCTTTATGTAGAATGACCACCGAAAAAATTAACTAAATTAAAAATAATATTCAAGTTTCAGAACTCGAAAAATACTTGATATAAACCAGTACAAGTGAAAGTAAACATGACAAATAAATGTATTTCGAGTTAAAATTTTCCATAATCTCATCAAAAGAAATTGAAGAAGCAAAAATCGGCTTAATTATATTCTGAATGGCATTGAAAAGAACAAACAAAACTAACATGATGTTCACATTCGCATTGAAACTTCTTTGTGTTTGGATCAAAAATGTAGCAAATTTAAGGTCTAATTTCACACAATGTCTTTGCTAAAAAGTCATTTTAAGTCTGGAACAACAAATATTTTTGTACATAATGCGCTAGAGTGCTGGTTGCTCTGTGTTAGTGGGTTGCAGCACTAACTGTGAATCTTTTCATTTCAAAATAATCTCTTTTGAAATCAACAGCACTCCACAGCTTCCGCATTACTCACCTTTCAACCCATTAATGTTCATCAAAGACGTTGGGGTTGACGTTGGCGTTGGCGTTGGCGTTGGCGTTGTCTTCATGATCGATAACAAAATTGTAGCGGACGCTCAGGTTTAGATAATTGAAAATGCATTGATTATTCGATGTTAAAATTATTTAAATCATTAAAAGAAATGAAAAAAAAAAACATATTTTTTGACAAAAAAAAAATGTAATTTTGAAAAATTATTTCCAATTGAGACAAATGTGTCATTTGAGAAAAAATTACATTCTAAAGACCCATTCTTAACATCGATCATTTTCTATTTTTCTAGTAATTTATGTTGTATTCAGTTAAATTAGGCCATTTGTTGATGGAAAAAAAGGGGCATGAAAAATTCCATTATCTTGTAGCGTATCGATCACGTCATTTTCTTTTTCAGAAAATTATACCAATGTTTTGAAAGCATCTTGTAACAAATTCAAATGAGAAATACGAATTGGTAATGATGATATTTTATTTATTCTTTTCATTAGTTCCACTCAACGGAAAAAAATTCAACATTGAAAATGCTACTTATATGCTCAATTAGACTGGTTTATTTCAAAACTTTAATATATATTTTTTTTTTTTAGTATTTAATGCTGCTGATACAATCAATTGTAAGATTTTAAATGAATTGCTGAGAATGAAAATGAGATCACTATTCGCAATGTTAATAAGTGAAACATAAATCAGAATATTATTGAAATGTAATATTCAAACACATTTCTTGAAAGTTAAAAAACTTTTTTTCTGTTTTGCTCACACCTATGGTTCATTCCATACATGCAAGTCTGATTACGATCCATACTTTTTATAGTCAAATGCATTATAAATTACGCACAATTCGCATATTTATTTTTAATGCGTAATTGAAATGCTCGTCACATATAGGTCTAATCAATTCAGTCTGGAATTTAAAATAAAATAAGAAAGTTTCATGAAAACAAGTTAAAAATGCAAAAAAAAAAAAAAAAAAAAAAAAATTCCATTATTCGTATAACAAATTTATTAAAACATCAAAATAACTCTTTTTCAAAGTGAAACACACAAGAAAAGTATTTCGAAGTGTAACATCTAAACCAATATATTTTTTTCAAAAATGAAACATCGATATGTTTTACTTTCAAGATATGTGTTTGGATGTTACATTTCAAATAAAATTGTTATTTATGTTTCGCTTATGTACATTGCGAATTGAATTCTCATTTTTATTCTCAGCGATTCATGAATGATGCTAAACTATTTGAACAATAAACTGAACATTTAAATTTGTTTAATTGAAATGAATCGTATAGATTTTAATAGCGATTAAACATTCGGCCACCTCCGCCGCCGCCGCCACCACCACCACCTCCGTTAGCTCCTCCCGAACCCCGGTTACCGAAATTATTAAATCCATCATTTTTGGCTGGTCGTCGAGAAAAATCATCGCCAAAATCTCGATTATTATTACCACCGAAATTATTCGAATTCATTGAATTGTTCATGTTACGATCGTTTATATAATTTGAGCTGCCCATATTAAATCCACGATCACCGGCTGGCCGATCAAAACCACCGCCCATATCCGATTCCATGAAATTTCGCTTTCGCATGAATATTGCATCATTACCATCGCGTGAATCTTGCATTTGTTGATTCATATTCATTGGACCATTGTTATTTCCGCGATTGTTTGATGATGGACGTGCCATAGCCTTTTTTCGTTTCATTAATCCACCCTGTTGATGTTGCTGCTGTTGTTGTTGTTGTTGTTGTTGTTGCGGTGGCTTTAATAATGATTTATTCAAATTTGATTTTTCAATAAGTGGTTTGTCATTAGTACTGATTGGTGAGGCTTTAGCTTCTTTTGTTTCTGTTTCAATAGCTGGTTTTTTAGCTGGCGTCGCATTATCGGCTTCATCTTCGCTAAGTAACAATTCCTCATCTAAAATTGATGCGGCTGGTCGACGTTTTTGTACCAATTTTCCAGCTTCATTTATATTAAAATCACCCAAAAGACTTTTTGCTGTTTTTGAATGTTGTAAAAGTAGTTGTTGACCTGCTGTGCGCTCAAGTGGTGCCTTATCGATTGGTTGATCTGCAAGAAAAATGAATAAATCAATTGATTTTGAAGTTTTTGATTTTTTTTTTTTTTTTTTTTTTTTTTGAAATTTCAAACTTTTTGTTGATGAATAGATCTAAGGTGGCTTGTGAATATGTAAAATCCTAATTAGCTTTTAACTAAAAATATTGTAAATCTTTATGTATTCTTTGCGTTTGATTTTTTTCTTCCGAAAAAAATATACAAGTCATTTTCATTGAATTCGATCATTGAATAATGAATAATTTTTTCTATTATTCGTGAATCGCATCAATTGAAATTAAGACCAAACAATTTGTAACCATTACAAATGCCCAAGCATTTAATGGTAATTAGTTGGCCAATCTAATTCAAGTTTCAAGTCATTTAATTATCGTTGTTGTGTCAAAATAATCTTTCTTAACAATTCTCTTTGAAATGCGAAAAAAAAAACTCCTTTAAAATACAAAATAAAAGACCACGCCGAACCTAACAAAGTATTTACCCGATTGTTTTTCTAAAACTCTTAAATTTCCTTTTATCTTTTGACAAAAAAAAAAAAAAAACGCATTTGTTTTTTTTTTTCTCTTTATTCTGTGTTGATAGGGAGAATGAAAACACTTACCGGCCGAAACATAGAGTGGAATAACAACCGATACGTTTGCTTGTGGCCGTAGAAATAGCTTGTGAACATTTTTGTAGCCTCCTGGATGTATGTCACCAAATTGACGAAGCAAATCAATGATATTTTCAGCGATTTGATCATTTGGCATGCTGTGTTTACCTACTTGAATGTTCTGTGTAATGCCTTGATTGACATGCTTGTAAAATACTTTACGCATTGCTTTATCAATTTCATCGGATAAATTATCTTTTGATAGATTGACTGGAATAGCAAGACGTCCTTTTTTTAACATTTTTGAGCCAAGAAAACCATTGACGTGGGCAGCAATTGGTGAATCAACCAAAAATTTATCATATAAATATGATAATTTGCGCCTTAGCTCAAATGTTGCATATTCATTGTATAGTTGATTGACTGGTATAACTGTGATGCGATATTTTGTAACATTTTTCTCGCGCAATAAATTTTCATAATGTTGAATGGTTGGCTCGAAATCAAGACGACGACCACGTTTTAAGTCCTTAACAAACAATGCAACTTCCGAATCTTCGTTGTGCAATGAATGTTTGAGCAATCTATGTGAATATGATAATTGATTACGAACAAAAATAATAAATCATTGTTGTTTTTGTTTTGTTTTGTTTTTTTTTTTTTCGATGTTTAAATTGATGCATAAATGAAATTTTATTTATTTATTTTAGTTTTTGAAACGTTCTGACGATTCATTTTTTTTTTTTTTTTTTTTTTTTTCAATTTTCAGAAAAAAAAAAATTTTTTTCTCTTGGATCATTCAAATCGTTTGATATCAAATTGAATCCAAGTCGGAATGTTATTTCAGCATTATACACTTGTAGGTGCACACAAGTAAGGTTATGATAAATGGTTTACCATGTGCGGCAAACAACTGAACACACACACTTGTGTATTATTATTATTATTTTTTTTTTTTTTTCGTAAATTGGATCTTAGGTAAATTGGAATTGTTTTTATTCGCATTAAAAATGAAACTTACATTCTGGAAAGATGTACTGGAACATGTGGCACTTTATGGCTAGCAATCATAAGTGAATATGTGTAATCACTTTCCAATAAACGTTTGCTTTCTTCAACTTCTTTGTCGGTGGCTAATTTTAATGCGGCGAGAAGTGTTTCAATTTTTTCTTTTGTAAACATTGTATCGAATAATTCATCGGGAAATTGTGGTTTCTCTTGATAAACGCGCAACATCCATCGATTACTGTACAATTTTGGACCGGATTGTTGTTGATTTGTTCCATCTTTTGCTTTACGCTTACGATTTCCAACCGTATTTCCACTAGTATCACTCATTGTTGGTACGTTGTGTTTTCTGGTTTTTACTATTTTTGTAATTTTCAAAATTTAATTTTCAAATAACTTACAAAATGATTATGATGAATTTTCGTCGGCTTTTCAATAAAACACCAATTGAATACTTATTCAAATTGGTTTTATGTATGATTATTATTTTTATTTCTTTGTTTTTTTTTTCAGTCGTTTTTCTATTGATTTTATGGCAAAGTCAAAGTACGTTTCAAATGCTATCGCACATTGTTTGCTAGTCAATGGCGACCATATATAGCTTCAGATCCGACTACTTCAAAATTGGGGAGGTGCACAGCATAAGCGTACATTAAATGTGACAGCTCGAAATAATCAACAGATTCAAATATAAAAATTTGTAAATATTGACGAAAAACAATGAAAAAAAAAAGAGACAACACAACGTTTGAAACAACAAATGTTCTAGCAATTGAACTAATAATTCATTAAATAATAAGACTTTTAAATAGGTTTTGTTATTTTGTTTTAATAAAAATATCGTTTATTAAATCGTTTGAAAATCATTCATTCGCTTGTTCCCTCCCAAAATTTGACATGTCAAAATCTGTCAAATGAAATCATGTGTTCATTCTTAAATGTGATATTAATCTGCAACACCGACGAAAAATGTCAATGCATTTTTTTGTTTGAAATTCTTATGCTAACATTTTCAATGAAAAACATTTATTTTACAAATAAATAATCAATTTAAATCCATTATCCATTTTAAAGTATCATTAAAATGTGATATCAAATTGAAAATAAAATTGAAAATAAAAAAAAATGATTTTAAATCGGTGTTTATTAGTTGCAGTTTCATTTGTATCAAGGCACCTGTCGCTGTCATCACATAACTTCAATGATTTTTCTTTTTCATTTTGCCAATTAAAATGTGTTTGACGTTTAAATTGGACGCCATGTATTTTGTTGTGCGCGCAAGCAAAACACCTATACCAATTCGACTAAACTATACAATACACATACAAATCAGCACATCTGCTCAATGTGACGCATTCAATGTGAGCCCATGAAATGTGAAGAATGAATCGAGAAGAGTGAAGAAAAAAAAAAAAAAAAAAAAAAAAAAAACAACGTCAATTGCTTTAGCTTGAGTTTGTCAGTGAATATTGAGTAACCATTTCTGTCGTTTCAACGTTCAAGTGCGTGGAAAATATATTTCATATTTTTTTCCCTTCTGTTCGTTTTTGAAAAAACAGAACACAAAAAAAAAAAGAAAAATTCAAGAAAAAGATAAACGTCGAATGATCCATACCAGATAACGTACGTTTTCGTTTTTGTGGTTTTTTTTTTTTCTATTCATTTGTGTTTATAAAACGCTACGTTTGTTCGTTCGCAGTTCCAATATTTCTTCAAAAAAGAAGGAAAAAAAAAAAATTTTTATTTTTTTTTTTTTTTTTCTTTCCTTCGCTAAAATATTTTCGATAAATTTTCTTATATATCTTCACTTCGATTGCTTAAATGAAAGTGAAATAATTGAAAATTGTGAATTTCAATTTGTGCTGCCAGAAGAAGAAGAAAAAAAAAAATGTGTACAACACAATTAGTCAGAATGATTCATTTTGATTGGAAATGATTTTTATTTAATCTTTCTTGGGGATTGAAGGAAAATTTGTTATAAAAAATCAAAAGAAAAGGAAAAAAAAAATAAAATTGCACATAGTAAAACATGATGTGCGGGAAGGAAGCGCAGTGTATTACGGAAAGAATTTAGTTAACTGAATTTTCGTGTTGGATCTGAAAAATCCAACGAAATAAGTAAAGTGAGAAGAAGAAGAAGCAGTAGTAGTAAAAAATTGTGGCCGAATTATTGTTTTAAGTTTTTTTTTTTTTTTTTTTTTTAATTCGAATTGTATGTGTGGAACGTTCATCGGTTGAAGAGTTTTGTTTATTTTTTTTTTTTTGTTTGAATTCAACCACCGCAAATTATCAAGCCACCAAACAGAAACAATCATCACAATCATCATCAACATCATCATCATCATCACGAGAATACCAGCAAAACACCAACAACAACGATAACAGAAACGACGAAAAAATACAAGCACCAAGGAGATCCACAAAATCATTGATTTTCCTCAATGGAATAGATATTTCGACGAAAGTAAATTGAGAATTAATGAGAAAAAGGCATACGAAATTAGCAATTTGTTGAGCCTCAAATAACATATTATACGAAAACGAGTCGCATTGTGTCAGAAAGACGATACGAATAAATAATAATAATAAAACTCATAAATTGTTAACCAAAATCAATTTGATATAAACAGTTCACACACAGACACTGTGTGTGCATTGTGTGTTTGTGTAAGATTGAACAAGAGAGAGAGAGAGAGTGAGAAAGCGAGCGAGCGAGAGTGATTTTTTTTTTTCTATTTCGTGTGTCAAAACGTGTAGTTGTGTGTTGAATTGTATTCTTTGAGTCTCTTTGACATTGAAGAGATACGAAGAAGCACACACGCACACAATTCGGGTTGCGACGACAAATTCGAATACGGATTTTTGATCGACGGTCATGCCAAAGAAGTTTATTCGAAAGCCCATCGGAATGGTTATTCGAAATAGAAAAGCAATCAAGGATGGTGTGATCACGGTAAGTGGCCAAAAAAATGCAAGCCAAAATCATTTTATATTTTATGCTAATTTTATTGAAATTATTAACAAAAAAAAAAAAAAGAGAAAAAACAAGAAAAAGAAAAAAAAAAATAACAGACGGAATGAGAAATATTTTAAAAAAGACAAAAAAAATACCAATAAATTAACGAA
This sequence comes from Resseliella maxima, assembly GCA_029041755.1. Classification (NCBI taxonomy): domain Eukaryota; kingdom Metazoa; phylum Arthropoda; class Insecta; order Diptera; family Cecidomyiidae; genus Resseliella; species Resseliella maxima. The sequence continues at coordinate 1,202,305 of JAQOWM010000693.1, read as the reverse complement.
ACATTAATCAAAGGTTATCCTTATCATCCAATTGTAAAACGTAAAGAAAAAATGATAATTTATTGAATTGAAACAAAACAATAGTTAAATAGCACAGGAAGCACGCGCCTCATTCAAGTAGAAAAAAAAAAACAACAATAACAAAAACCAAAATAGTGTTACATTATTTTCTTTTGTCATGTCATAAACTAATATGTTCACTTGTCATCGAGTGTACAATTCTTTCTCTCACCATTAAAATGCATCGTAGATATTTACCATATTGGCATTAGTTGTTCATGCAATAATGATTTTTATTTTGTTCTATTCGGTTATTCTTCTTCTTCTTCTTCTTCTTTTTGTTTCCACACATTTTATTTTCATTTTGTGTGTGAATGTTTATGTGTGTGACGAAGCATTAGCATTGTGGTATTTTGTGCATAAATTTGCTTGCAATAATGCAGAAAAAAGCTTTCGTTTTTTTTTTTTTTTTTTTTTTGTTTTTGTTTTTCTCTTCGTTTGTCGTGCGTTTTGGCTTATGGGTTCTCAATTTTCGCTATTCTTGTGAATGCTTTTTTTTTTTTTTTTTAAATAAATGTATTGTAGCAAATGAAATAGGGGACAATGAAATCAAGCAAACAAAACTGATTGCAATCGTGTCGGATTTGGTTGGTAAAACATGTTGTGTTTGTCTTATTATTATTTGTTTCATTTGAATTTTTACTTCAAAACACTATTGAACATTTATATGACCTTCTGAATGGCAAACGTATGACATGCAAAATAATAATGAGCCAATTTTGTATACAATATAAATGGCGCTATATAATATGTAAAATATTTATGCGTTTCGTGCAGAATCCTTTTTCGGCTATAAAATAAAATACTATTTACAATATTTAAATCAATAACTTTCGAATGAGGGAATTTTCTTGGAAATTTTTTGATGAAAGCAGTGAGTGAACACTAGCGGATTAATGTATAGTTGCTTAGCTGTGCTTATACTTTAGGTTCCTGATTCAGGATTCACTTTAGTATGATGTTTTTAAAAGATAGAGAAAGAGAGAGAGAGAGAGAGAGAGTTAAAGATACAGTGAGGCAGAGAGAGAAAGAGAGAGTTAAAGATAGAGTGAGAGAGAGAGTTAAAGATAGAGTGAGAGAGAGAGTGAGTGAGAGTGAGTGAGTGAGATAGAGTTAGAGAGAGTGAGTGAGTGAGAGAGAGAGAGAGAGAGATCGAAAGGAAGAAAGAAAAAGATCAGAGAAAAAAAAAAGAAGAAAAAAAAAGGGCAAGAGAACTCGAATGTGTGATTTATCTTGAAAAGCAACTGTGGTAAACTCTGTACTTGAGAAACATTGATTGTGCAGTTTCCGTTGTTGCTATGCTATCACTCGCGTACCGTGCGGATACAATTAATTAATATATGTCTACAACAATACAAAATTGTTCAACAACTTAAGTCTAATTCTATTGTTTCCAATTTTTATTCACATAATTTATTTTCATTTGCTTTAGAATTTCATACTTTATTTTATTAAAATTGATATTTAAGTTTTATCAAAAATATTGACTTCTATTGTTATCAAAATAAAAATGGAGAATAAAAAATCCATGAAAAATTCCTCCTGAAAAAAAAAAAATCATTTACAAAAGACAAACAACAAAAAAAAGGTGTCATATAATAAAAAACACCGGTCTCATTATTAGTTGCTCTGAAAGATGACATATTGAAAATAGAAGAAAATGAAGATAAAAAAAAAATGCTTGTACAAGGACAGCGCCACTATGCTGTCATCCCCATATATCCAACAGAATGAGATGGCTCACCATCATGTGCCTTGTGATAACAATAAAACGTTAAATTCGTTCAAATGTAAAAAGAATATCTTAGTCAATACAATCCATGCGTAGCCATTTTTCTTGTATCATGCAAACGAATCAAGAAAATGATAAAAGAAAATATAGACTATTGTTACTGATGATGATGATGATGATGTTATGTATATGAATCAAAAGCGCCCGGGCACAGCATTTTTGGAGCCTTGTGTCATCGTTGCTGAAATGTGTGACCTAGTAGAACGAAACTAAACACATTTTATGAACGAATAAGAGAGATAAAGAGAAATAGATAGAGAGAGAGAGAGAGAGAGAGAAAGAGAAAGAGTGAAATAAAATAATAATAACACAATTCAAATAATAGTCATAGACTGTTTGTCAGTCAATGTTGTCATCGAAATAGAAGACGACAACGACGACAATGACAACCCATTGACCCTTAATGACTGTATAATGGGGAAATATATTAATGGAAAAAGAGAAAGAAAAAAAATCATATTTAATGGGAAAATATGCGAGACAGTTTTTGTTTGGATTTTCCCGTCTGACATTCGAAACGGATTGACATTTGAAAAGAGTAAAATTGACATTCCGTGTACACACACACACACACACACACACACACACACACATACACACACACAAATTTCTATATTGCTTCTTGCATTCACATCCAATCGCAATGCAAAAGTCAATTTAATATTTTATATATTCGTTTGTGTTCATTGATAATGTAAATGCTGTTATTGTTATTTATTGTTGTTGTTGTTAATTGTTCTCTTTTAGTATTCATTGGTAGTTCGATTTGTGTGTATTTCGTTGATAATTTTATCGTCACCGCCACCGTCTATCTTTCTCCAATTGCATTTGAATGAAACATGCGCATCTGTTTTTCATATAAAACAACTGATATTTTCATTGAGAAAAAAAAAAAAGAAGAAAAATATAATACACAAATGTCTCTACCACACATTACAAAGTTGCTCTATGATGAAATTGCTATTTGCTCATCTATATAAATACACAACCATAAATTGTATAGAATACATACTGAGATTAATTTTTCAGTTGTTTCGATTTTTCTCTAAAAACATTTACACACACAAACACAACACACACACACACACACACACACACACACAAATGCAAACACACTACATTGAGAAAGGACACCTCATGCGTTTTGATATATTCTTTACAAGTTATACACACATTTCTCAACTTTCATACTTGGTTCGTTGACATTTTGAAAAATTAAAAAGAAAATTACACGAAATTGATAGCAATTATTTTTATTCAATTTAATTAAATAACAAAATGAAATTAAAAAGCGAAAGTATGATATAAAAAAAAAAACAATTAATTCGAAATTGATAAGAAATGAAAAAGAAAAAAATAAAATGGACAAAAAATGAGAGAAAACAGTAAACACAACACTGGTATTTATCGAAGGTGACTTTGCGGCATAGTTTCCGTGAGGAGAATCCAAATTTAATCCACGGAGTTTACATTTTGCAAACAAATACTTCAAAACTTTTTGTTTTTTTTTTTTTTTTTTTTTGTAAAATTTATTGAAGAATAGTAGATGATGGAGAAAAAAAATTAACTGAAAAAATATTTGTCGATTTATTCATTTAGCTTTTGTTCATATTGAAAAGATATTATTTACTTGACAAGATAAATAATTTGTGCGTGTGTATTTTTTATTCAGTTCTGATCGGTTTACGTTGAAAGACAAAATACGTGAACATATTCCCATTGGAATAGTGACAACCTTGTCATTCTATAAAGAGAAAAAAAAAAAACAAAACAAAAATATAGTTGATCTATTCGCACATGTACGATTCGAGTGAAATGTGATGTGTATACTGATGATATTTGCCTTTTGTTATCTCTCACCTCTTATTAAATATAGTGATGAAATTGTTTTTCTTTGGTGGAAAAATGTAAACAATTTGTTTGAATTTCCTTTGAAAACGACTCATGATGTGATATGCATACGGAATGACATTTTTCAATCGGTCCAGTGATTTCGTCACATTTTTTTTTTTCTTTTTTTTTTTTTTTTAGATAAAACCGTGATTTTCGCCACATTTGAAAACATTTCGAACGTGTTTTTTAATACATTCCAAACATACTGTGCTGATACATCGATTATGGGTTTTAATTTGAAATCATTCATAATATTCAATAAGGTGGCGTTTGAAATCAACAATAAAATTCAATTTCATTTGATAAGATAAAATTGTTTTAGTATTGTAGTTTATAGAACAATTGTCTATCAATTAGAGATGTTTTATCTTATCGGTTAATTTACAAAGTTCAAAATCAGTGTTATTTTAACGATCAATTTCGCAATAAATATATAATATGTATCATCGAGAAAAATGAAATAAATTATCACAAAGTTGTATAAAAATAAAATGAGAGTGTCAATTGTGTCATAGCTAAATGGAGCAATAAATGAATCATTCGATATTGTATGAATATGTACAACAAAATACGAAAATCCAACAATTAAACTGATTTCATTTTTATTTATCGAAACGATCTTGGTTTGTGTGTGTGTGTGTGTGTGAGTGTATAAAATCATTTCAACTTAGAAGAGCAGTAGTGTTATTGTGTGTATACTAAACAATGAACTTATTATCGAACGCTTGATTCACAACTGTTTCAAATTAAATGCTCTTGATTCATGAGACGACCCTAATTGTTTGACACATTTTTTGGACGAAATTTATTCAATACATTTTATGCAAATGCAAGCAATTTCGATTTTAAAAAAACGACGCAAAAAAACAACTGAACCGAAACCATGGTTCATTATCAATGATGACATTGCTTCTATCAAAAACTGATTTCGTGGTTTCGTATGGACAGAATTTTTTTTTTTTTTTTTTTTTTGCCTTGCGCTATATCTTGTTTGCTCGATCAATCTCTCTCTATCTCTCTTTTAGTCCCTTTATCTGGTCAAGCTTTTTCGCTCTCTTCGTCTCTTTTTTCATTCGCCATATTTTGTAAATTTATGATTTCATTCGGTAATTAAAAAAAACATTTGTTTATGGGATTAGCGATTTGTGAAGGTTTTTTTTTTTGTCAAAAACATATTGACAATGTGATGTTGTTGATATTTTCATTTCATTTCTCTTGCATTGTCATTGTGCATAAATTAAACACAGATGAAATGCTATCATGCGAACATTTTTTTTTTTTTTTTTTTTTTTTGATGAATCAACCGTGTTTCGGTGCGAAATTTTTTTTTTTATTCCTTCATTTAGCTCTGATCAGTGCTAAATTATTTTCTCAGCTGATTACATCTTCATTTTATATTTTTTTCATTCTTTATTTTTATTAAGAAAAAGTTGTTGTTCTTGTTATTTTTGTAGCTCATATGAATGTTTTCATTTTAATATCGGGGACGCAATCATATGGAAACAATTGATTTATTTATTCGTCTGCTGTATTTCAAAATGTGTGCTTGACAACGTGCTTATTCATTTGAGAAATATTGATTACAATCAGATCTATTTTTGAATTTTAATTTTCATCTTTTTTTCGCCAATTTTTTTCAGTTCTTTTTTCCTTTTTTGTTTTTTTTTTTTTTTTTTTTTTTTTAAATGCATTGTGTTTCTTAGCTATTTCTTCTATTCGGAATCATATCACTTTTTATTCTGTTTCAATTATTGTAATAATAACATATGTATGCATATGACAATTTGTTCATTCTAAATATAAACATATATTCTTTCTAAATGTGATTCATTATTGTGTAAATTGTATGACATTTATTTCCTCTCCAATGATATTAATTTTATGTTTTATCTCAGAGAAAAAAAAAAAAAAAAACAAAACCAAAAAAAACATTGCCATCAATCAATCATTTTGAAATTCATATTCATGCATATTTTCGAAAATGAAAACGCACTTACAAATCATAATAAAAAGAAGTGAAAAAATACAAAAACGAAAAGTAAAACATCAAAAATGCGATATCGAATAGTGTCTTCATGCAAAAGGTAAAAATAAATCAATGGAATAAATAACAACAAAAACGTGTGAACAATGTTCACAATGAAAGAATCGCAAGCCGCATTATACCATAGAAATTTGCTAATTGCTACTGAAAATTGAATTAAATATTTAAAACCAAACAAAAACTTACAGACACTTAACTACCATTTATTTATTTCTCTTTGTCTTTTATTTGTATGATTTTTTTTTTCCTTCCAGTCTGAAATCGTATCTTAATCGTGTCTGGATTGATGTTTGCGTATATTTTATAAATATATAAAAAAAGAATAATATTGTTTACGTATATTTGCGCATAAATTTCAATTGAGTTAATATATTAACCGAAAAAAGAAAAAACAAAAAGAAAACGAAAACGAAAACGAATACGAAAAAAAAAAAAGTTATATGAAACCAAAAGCTCAAAGCTCGAATACATTGTAAACATTTTGCTGAACATACAATTTGACTGACCCAATTTGATGGTTCGCGAATACGCTACACAACACTGAATTATCGAAAGAAACAAAAAAAAAAAAAATATTTATATATACAAACAAACACACACCCGAACAAAAGTGAAAAGTGCACACAAAAAGAAAAAAAAAAACACATAGAGAAAACAAACAAATGAACTGAAAAATGAGCATTAGTAATACAATGACGCCGACCCATCAGAACAACAGCCGTCGCACAGTAGCATAAAAATCCATACATACATTGTATGTCCTACATATTGGCGCATTCTAAAGAGTAAATTATAATCAACAGCCGTGGCGTCAAAAATACCAGAAAAATCCGGCACATTTACATTCATGCACACACAATTCATGCATGTATATATGCATGCATACACGCAAGACAATTCAGTTTTAATCAAATTCACAGAAGCTGTGAGTTAATCATAAACAAGGAGAAAATTTTGAATACTCAACCATTTTGGAACCAACTGAATATTTTCCCGTTTTATTTTCTATGCAATGCTTGACATCATGACTTTAGCGCCTGATTATCATATGTATGCGCGCGTGTGTCTCTCTCTCTCTTTTCTCTCTCTGTCTCTCTGAATGTGCATATTTTGTTTTCCATTTTTCTTTAAATAAATGAACATGCTGCGCACGTACATTCATTGTTAAAATTAGTGAATTTTTTTCATCATTTTGAGTAGGCGTTTGAGGATTTTTACGCCCTGTCGATTGAAAACACTGAACAAATCAAATCATATACGGATTATATTCAATTTCCAAGAATATTCAAAGTGCCATATAACATAGTTACACACATCTATTCATTGCATATTGTGCCGATGGTAATTTGTGCGCTCATAATCATCGCAATTTTCAATTGATGACAACTATTCAACTCGAATGCACACAATTAACTAAACTGTGATTTTTTTTTTTTTTTTGCTCAAACGAACAAATACACGCATAAGCCAAAAGAAAGAGAATAAAAGGGAAGGAAGTGAGAGAGAGAGAGAGAGAGAGAGAGAGAGAAAGAGGGGGGATAGACAGCTCGATGATGACAATTGAAAGAAAAATGCTTTACAACAGTACAACGAGCAATAGTTTATCGGATGACACAGATTCAACGCAAACACAAACCGTTCTTGTATCACCACCATCAATAATACGAAACAGTAATACAATTGAAAATTTACAAAAAAAAAAGTGTTACAAATGCGTTGACCATCATGTCGAATGCAACAATACAAGCTCATCAATTTACAAAACAATCATCATTTCGTAAATGTCAAAGTTACATTCATCTAACAAATGCAAAGGATAAAATTCAAAGTTCACTCGTTAATATTGAACATTGTGATCATCTTCTTCGTAAAACTGCCTCCACTCCGAATGCCATTTGTTTGGCTTTTAAACCGGAGCTTCATTTATCGGTGCACGGGATCGTCAATCGTCGTCGCAAGGTTATTTTAATTTTGTGTAATGCTTTGTTGTTTGTGGCTCGTTCACACACATACACACATAAGCCACACATTTTAATTAAAAAAAAAAAAAAAAAAAAAAAAACAAACCGACCAATTCTAGATTGGTGTTTCAGTCTGTATTCGATGTACTCTCAATTATGAATTTTCAGTTTTTTTCTATGTTGAAATTACTTTTTATTTCTGTTTCTGTTCGTTTCGTTCTTGTTTTATTAAATCAAAACAAAACGAAAGACAAAAAAAAAAAACAAAAAATGTAAAATTTTTATGCTTTTATAAACAAATCTAAATTGATAGAGCCCCGTTCATAAATCAAATTGCTCTCATCATCAACCGCTACTGTGTTCAATCTTCAAAACTTTTTTTTTTTACAATTTTGCGTTTCTTCTTCATTTCTCTATTATTATCTAATTTGTATTTTGTTGACATTATTCTTAAATTTAATGATGCATGTCGCTGCCTCATTTTGCTTATTTTTTTTTATTGTTTATATTTCTCCCACCCCATCTTCTCTGTTTGTATATTTTATTTCTCATTTTTTTGTTTTTTTTTTTTTGAAGAAAATACTCTTTGAAAGAAACAAAATACTGAAAATCCATCAATCGAATCAATGCAATTCATTCAAAAACAAACAAAAATAAATTTACAAATAATTTTCACATGCAATGGCATATTACAAATAGAGAATATATTTTGTTTTATTTTTGTCGTTTAGGATTGTTTTCAATCATAGTTAACATGAAGCCAATGAACTGTTAGCGCACGTGAAAAGCAATCGCATTGTCGCATTGGCAATTTTGTATAAATGACTTCGGTACTTTTTTCTATTTTTGTTATTCTCTCTCTCTCTCTCTCTCTCTCTCTCTCTCTCTCTCTCTCTCTCTCTCTCACATTTTTATTTTGCGTTTGTGTGTATAATGTCAACCTGAAAAGATTTTCTATTACATAGATTTACATTAACCGGATGATTTGTAATTTTTACCATAATAATCGGTTTATGTTCAAAGCGCGGCTACTCAATTATGCTGTACATTTTATTTGTGGTGCTTATACCAAAGCCTAGTATTTTACAAAAATACGAGTGTTTTTTTTTTCTTCATAATATGCAATTTATTCGATATGAAAAAACGATAATTGTTCAATAAATATGATGAAGTAGTTCATTAACCGATACACATGACTAATAGATTTTTAATTAGGACATTTTTGATATCGATTTGTTGGTATTATTTTGGTTCGCTCACTGTATATATATATATATATAATTCAATGAGAGCCGATAAAAACCATGCTCATTATTTTCCCCATTTTAAGTGTGTTTTATACATTTTTCGTCTCATTTAACTGTAAAAAAAAAAACTCAATCAAAACCTAACCCTATCTGTTATCACAATGCATTTGAATCGTATCGCAATGTACTTGAAATGTATGTAACGAATTAAATTACTATTGCAATCTCAAAATAACTGAATTATAATTTGGTAAAACCGCAACCGATTTTGTATAAACTGGAACGTCACCCATTCTATAATCACTTAAATTGGTCAACAATTTATTTGTTAGGTAAATAGTTTTGCTCCATGTGGAAGTAAATCTACACCGGTTTTGACACCATACATTATATGCATTGCATGGTGTTGAAATTGAAATTACAACAACAAACAAGAACGATTAACAAAACAATGGAAAAACAACGAGAACAAAAAAAAATAATGTCGCCCTCAATCTATCTTTTATCGTTAGTCGGGACGATAGAACCTTGATTCAAATCAATGCTCAATTTGCCAGATTTGATAAGGTCAAGTGTGTATTACAGCATAGACTAAAAGCGCTGCAATATCGTTTTCAAGAGGCTGAAGAGTTCTAATGCATAGATACAAAGTGCAAATATAAAACACACAAATACACTCACACATTTATACATTCACACACACACACGCACACACACACGCACATACACACACACACACACACACGCACACACACACTCGCACATACACAACAAAGATAAATATCGTTCTGACGGGGTCATAACAATTGCTAAATTAACTTCATATTCTTTTATTATCACACAGCTGGTACGTGTGGTACACGCGCATTCACGGGTTGTTTTTTCTTTTCATTTTGCTCTCTTCATTCGCTTTTATTTTGCAAACGCAATAAACAGAAACTAGCACTCTTGTTTTTCTTCAAAATTCATTCATTTATTCAATAAATCGTCTAGATAAATTTCCAAATGGAATTAGCAATCAAATTATTTCAAACAAAGTTCACAAAGCATTTTATTGTATGATTGGAATAGCATTTTTGTTTTTATATCAAATCTTGATCTCGCATGATTTATTATATTCATTCACATGATTTTTCTTTTCGGGGGCATTTCTATTCTGTGTCATTAATTTAACAGAAATTTTTTTATCAGATTTAATTGCACTAGTTTTTTTTTTCTTCAATTCTCTTCATTTTTCGTTCTGTACTGTGTTTTAAATTCTTTTAATTTTTATTTTTTATACCACATAGTTTTGCATAGTTTTTTGATAAATTGATTTTATTCTTGCATGATTCTTCGTTTTGTTTTTTTTTTTTTCCTTCATTTGATTTTTAGCGACAGTGACATTTGATTCTAATCGATATTTGTTTGTAATTTTCAGAGTGCCGGGATCGGAGAGCCAAGCGTCTATCATGCGTTAGTTGTGATATTTTTAGAGTTTTTCGCATGGGGACTTCTCACTATGCCTGTGATAACCGTAAGTTCAATGTTTTGACATTTTAAACATTTCTTATACCGATTTGTTTTGTTTTTTTTATTTTTTTTTTTTTTTTATAAATAATTGAACTTTATTTGTTTTTTTCTTGTTATTCATAAATTGTGTTTTTTTTTTTCTTTCCATTCTTCTTTTCTTTCTATCGCGATTTTAGGTCTTAAATCACACATTTCCTGACCATACATTTCTAATGAATGGTTTAGTGATGGGCATTAAGGGAATTCTTTCATTTCTCAGTGCACCATTAATTGGAGCGTTGTCTGATGTTTGGGGTCGAAAGTTTTTTCTTTTAATTACCGTATTTTTTACATGTGCACCCATTCCATTGATGACAATCAATACTTGGTATGTTTACAAATTTATTTCAAATGAACAATGCTACTTGGGCTAATCCATATGTGTTTTGTTTTTTTTTTTTGTGACATTTAAATGAATCAATTTGATTGAATATATTTACAGGTGGTTCTTTGCAATGATCTCAATTAGCGGAGTATTTGCGGTAACATTTTCAGTGGTATTTGCATATGTTGCAGATGTAACTACAACTGAAGATCGATCAAAAGCCTATGGTTTAGTATCAGCCACATTTGCTGCTAGTCTGGTATGTATTAATTCAATGGATTTTATTTTAATTTTGATTTTATTTATCAATTCTTTTTATTTTGTTTTCTATTTTTTTTCGAATCAGGTCATATCTCCGGCACTTGGAGAGTATTTGCGTGAAGTTTATAGCGATACATTAATTGTAGCCTTAGCCACAGCGATTGCTGTTTTAGATGTATTTTTCATATTAGTTGCCGTACCAGAAAGTCTGCCAGAAAAAGTTCGACCGAGTTCATGGGGTGCTCCCATCAGTTGGGAACAGGCTGATCCATTTGCAGTGCGTATTTAGGCGTTGACTATCGAATTGGAAAATGCGACATACTAATTATTTTTTTTTTTTTTTTTTTTTTTTTGTATTTTTCCGCTTGGGCATTTTACAGGCATTGCGAAAAGCTGGCTTGGATCATACGATCCTAATGCAATGTGTTGCAGTATTTTTATCTTATTTACCCGAAGCTGGTCAATATTCCTGTATATTTGTGTACTTGAAACTGAAGATGGGTTTCAGTTCGGGTCAAGTTTCAATATTTATAGCCGTTATCGGTATTCTAAGTATAGTTGCCCAATTAGTGCTAGGTTGTTTGATGCGAGTGTTTGGTGCCAAGAGAACCATCATATTAGGTTTATTCTTTGAAATGATGCAAATGTTGTGGTATGGCTTTGGTAGCCAAACATGGTATGTTTGAGTTTTTTTTTTTTTTTTTTTTTTTAGTCACAACATTCATGAATTGTATAATACTTACGAAATGTAATTTTTATAGGATGATGTGGGCGGCAGGAATATTAGCTTCATTGGGATCAATAACGTATCCTGCAATCAGTGCATTTGTGTCAATTCATTCGGACATGGACACTCAAGGTAAGAGATTATGGGGGAAAAAAAAATCAATTATTTTTTCTTGAATAATGTAACGAATATTTTCCATACAGGTGTAATGCAGGGAATGGTAACTGGAATGAGAGGTCTATGCAATGGATTGGGCCCAGCCATGTTCGGTGTGATATTTTATATATTCCATGTTGATTTAAATGCTGATCACATGAAACCGAGTAAAATCTTTGATTCGCCCATACGAAATGAAACAATTAATCCAATGGAAGAGTATACGACGTTGGCGCCAGGACCGCCCTTTGTATTCGGTGCATTTATGGTGGCATTAGCTATTGTGGTAGCCATTTTTATACCAAATGAACAAAATGACCCAATGCGACGACCATCCGGTGAGAAGAAGAAAAAACGTAATTCATTTATTCATTTCATTATTTTTTAATTTTTTTATTTTTTTTTTATAATTTCTTCAAGTTGTATTATTTTTGTACAATCAATTGATTTGGTTTATTTTATTATCGGTTTCGATTAAAATGAACAAAATTGTAGGCAAGTTGTTCATTATTTGGTTCGTTAATTTTCAATTGTTAATTCAATTTTATTTGGTCATTCAAATCAATTGTTTACTCCAAATGATTTCTTTTCATTTTTCATTTCGTCTTTTTCATTTTTTTTTTTTTATTCCAATTTTGTTTTTTTCTTAATTTCATTTCTCTGAAACGAGAAAATGAATGTTTTATGCTCATTTAAATGAAATTCAAAAAAAAAAAAAAAAAAATATTTTTAATGAAATCAGACAATTAATTGACAATTGATTTTTTATAGCACCATTATTAGAACCAAAATAATCGCTAGAGGACTGCATGGGCAAACCATGTAACCAACTACCGTTTAACAAATAAAAAGGCAATTTCATCAAAATGCTTCTTTTGATCATAATCAAAAATAAAAAAGAACAAAAAAAAAAAAAAAACCAAAATACTTATTCAAAAATGTAAACAAAATAAAAGTGGGATAAATTATGTTGCACACATACACGCACACACATACAGACATACATACATAATCTTCACACAAATTCCAAAGAACAAACAAACAGAAAAACTATAAAAAATGAGCCAAAATCCAACAAAAATCATGAACTCTGCCTCCCTCCTACCCCCCAGTAGTAGTCAGTAAAATTTGCTTGCACAACCCGTGCCAATAACGGTACAATTTTCATGTACTGCGCATCTGCAGGCCTCTATAAAAACCGCTGTAAATAAATCTTTGTGAATTTTTTACCTTATTTACCAAATCTTTGATCGAATGAACCATATATTGCAATTAACATATACTTTTCTTTTCTTTTCTCTCTCTATCTCCATTTTTTTTTTTTTTTTTTTTTTTTTTTTTATCTTGGATTTCAATACCCATTACATTGAAATCGGTATTGTTTTCTGGATTTATATAATTTAGGTGTATCACTTGATATTCACTATGAGTACGAGTATGAAGGAGGAAGAAAAGTGGCTGGCCCTTTATCGCCATTGATGCAACAAGATTCGGCGCAGCTATAGTCAACAACAAATACAAATGATTAGGAAATAAATTTAATTTTAGCTTAGAATTGTCATTTATCAATTAAAAGATGAAGAAGAAGAAGAAGAAGAAAGAAAAATTACAAAACAAAAAAAAAAAAACAAAGAATAAAACTGAACATGCAAATTGATTGATTTAAACAGATTTAAGACGAGTAGAACAAGAAAACAACATCAACAACAAAGAAAAAAATGTTCAACAAAAAACGGGCAAAAACAAATGATCACACATCCACATTTACATCACCCAAATTACACCAAATGTACACATTACAATGCAAACGATCTACGAATTAAGAATATCCAAATCCATTTCCAACCTTGTGTTGAACTGTCGCTCATGTAAAAAAAATTTCAATGAATGAATGAATGGAATGATAGAGAAAATCAAAATCAAAAACTAAATTAAAATTTGAAAGAAAATGAAATTTTGATTTTTGCGCAATTTCATCAACTCAACAAAAAAAAAAAAACCAAGATGTAAATCTATCACGAACAGCAATTTCATCGACGACATTTTGTTTTGTTTTGATAAAATGACGAAAAGTATTTTCTTTGATGTAATTTCGATACAAAGTTCGGATACTCACTTAGAATTATATATATAATTGAGTCAAATGAAAAATATTTGTCATTCGATGGAGCCTATTAACAAAATACAAAACAAAACAAAGTATTTTATATTATCTAAAACTAAGTTAAAAACTGTTTTTTTTCCAATGCTTGAGTTAAAAAAAAGAAAAAAAAAAAAACAAAACAAAACACACCTGTGTTGTCATCATTATTTTCGACTAAGCTTTCAGCTCTCGCTGACAAACAAACAAAATACACACATCGACTAATTTGAGCATTTAACATTGACCAAAAAAAAAAAAAAAAAAAAAAAAAAAAAAGAAAAACGAAAACAAACACGCAGCATGTTCATGTGAAACATACACAAATCAAATTAACCACATCGATTAATTTAAGATACATATTTATATATATTTCGTAATATGTCTACGAATTAAATCGCATAATTTGCGCTCTCATTGTGTTTTGTCGATAATATTTGTTCTTATTTTATAAGTTACCTTTCGATATCTTGAAATGTATTGATTTTATAATCAACATTCCATTTAATGTAAAATTGAGCGAAATTGTAAAAATGCGTATCTATTCCAAAAACTCTCTCTTTCTCTCTCTGTCTCTCTCTCTCTCTCTCTCTCTCTATCTTTCTCTCGATTTTTCAGATTGAAAATTGCAACATAAAGGAATTCATCACTCAACGTACATTGTAAATATAAACAAAATCAACTTTAATTTATCTATTTGAATGTTGAAATCATTGTTAATATTTATTATATATATTGAGTAAACGTTGATATCCATATAGCATGATAACGCATTTGGATATTCTCTAAAAAATTTTTTTAGATAAAATTGGATATTCGAATCGTATCAAAACAAATGTATTCAAATTATTTTATATTTTACTCGAAAGATGTGATATTCGATGAAAATTGATGCATTCACAATTCAACGTGTTTCATTTACTTAATGACCCATTTTTAATTTAAAAAAAAAAAAACACTTCTACGAGTAGACTAGAAGTTTCATTGTAAGACCAGACGTCATGCTCATATATCCTTCTAGTTGGCATTACAGTGACAAGTTTTCACTGATAACTCATAAGTTATGGGAGAAAAAAAAAAAAAAAAAAAAAGTTTAACAATTGAACCAAAGTCGACTTGAATATTGAGTCCAAATTGCAAATTTACTATTAAATCAAAAAAAAATTTCAAATTTACTTGAAATCGTCCATTCAAATAAAATCGGTGAATTGATTCAAATAAAATCTGTGTACATTTGCTTCAACTAATTACGAACAGATTATTTGTTCATAGCATTTTTGCGTAATATTGGCAAACATCAATTCGAATGGTTTTCTTTAAAACTGGATTGAAATATTCGTATTTTTTTTTTTTTTTTTTCATAAAGAAACCTACAGTTAGAGGCGATTTAAAATCATTGAACCTTCATGTAAAATTCTCGAAAAAAATGCGTAATATTTATTTCGAGCAATTAAATCGGTTTAGCAATTGTTTTCCAATTTGTAGCCATATGTTGAAATGTCTGGCACTGAGTCATTGTCATTTTTTTTTTTCCTCGCCGGTTTTTCTTTTTATTGTTCTCCATGTCACAAATGCCATTAACACTGAGTTGTCATTAATTAGCAACTTTTCAATTGAAAAGAAATGTGAAAGAGTGTAAATCATGCAAACTTTTGTTTTATCTTCGAAATTTTCAGCACATTTTTTACACAATTCCAAATAGGCGATGTCATTTAAATTTCGTTTTGGATTGTTATTTTGTTCTTTTATATATATATATCTTTGACTTTTCATTTGACACTTTCGTTGAGGAATTTTTAATAATTTGGAAATCTTCGTTCCTCGATCTATGCTCCCGCTTAATTAGCTTGCTTTTTTTTTGAAAGGCTTTCATTGCATCAATCTATCAATGTACATTGACTATACCAACGGAAACGGCAAAAAGATACGATTTGTCATTTGCATTCCGTAACGTTGTATGTGCAATTTTCTGTATTAAGGAAATTATGATATGAATACTAGATAAAAGTGTGAACAATGAAGTGATTCATTAAAATTGTTTATGTACATACACAAGTACGTACTTGCCTACGATATGTTCATATGGTATACAGGTCTCACATATGCTATGGTCAAATCAATTTCAACGAATGCACCTTTCGTCGGGCCATATTTAATATGATTTGAATCAATCGATTTTTGATATTATTTTAATTTAAAACGAAAATGAAAAATCACTTGCCATTATCTGTGTTGTTTATGAAATATTATGCTTTTTATTCGCGCAATGCAATTTAAGTCGAAAGTTTTATACAATAATGAATTGAATCCAAAGAATTTTGAAATCATCTATAGGACTGTTTCAATTGAAACTAATCAAACAAACAAACAAACAAACAAACAAACAAACAAATAAATAAAAAATCATTTTGCGTGTATGGATGCGATGGAAAATGGAAAAATACCATTAAAAGTCTGATATGATTGAAAAATGTTCACATAGCTTTGATTGTAGACAAAACCCATTTTCCTTGTGCTCTTAATTTTCCATCTACCTTGTAAATGTGTAAGGTGTTTTTCTCCTCCTTGTTTTTCCAATAATTTCTTTAATTATACAAAAGATGAAGAGAAAAAATGGTTGATTGAATTAAATTTGACAAAAAAAAAAAAAAAAAAAAAAACAAAAAAACAAAAAAAAAAATGAGATGAAATATTTCAAATGATGTAGAATTGAATAGAAATAAATCAACAACAAATTATGTATGTGTATATACTTTAATGAGCCAAAAATTATTAAGTAATTTAAATGCAGTAAAAATTCTATGAGTACTGATTCACTGTAAGAATGTGTCATCTTTTTTTTTTATGTATGTTCATTTTTTTTTTTTTTTCTTCTCTCCAATGTCATTCTTGTGATCGAATTGAGAATTATTTTCTAATTCTCACATTTGACTGATGACCATTATATTAGCTAATCAATAATGATTAGTATTTTGTAACCTGTTGATGGCATTGAAAATGACACATATATTTTCCATTTATAAAACACAAAAACTAAAATGCTTAAAATATATTCTATTTTTTTAAAATCAAATGTGACCAAATTTGATTACTAAATGAGACAAATTGAGCAAAGGTTCTATTTTGATGTGAAAAAAAAAAAAAAATAAAATAATAATAATAATAATAAATAATTATAATTTTAATGCAAAAAAAGAAAGTTACAAGAAAAATAATTAAATAAAATTCTATTACAAAAATAAAAACACGTAAAATTCAAATCAAATTTATAATAATGACATTTTTTGTGCAATGAACAATTTATGAATATTGAATTTTATGTGAGAAAAAAACAACATACACACACATACACACAAAGAATAGGAAAAAAAAAATAAGATGAATTGAAACAAATACAAATAATTTAATCATCAAATTTCAATCAATCTGAGTAATGTTTTTTGTTTTCTTTTTGTTTCTCTCTGTATGAGCGAATGAATTGAGTGAACGATGTGAGATGTGAGATAACCAAAATTCCTCTTTGTAAATAATTTTTACTGTCGCACATTTCAAGTGTTGGCATAAATTTTTATGCAAGAAAAAAAAAAAATGAATAAAAATAAAAATAAAAAAAAAAAATACAAAAAAAAAAAAAAAAAAACATTGTGCACACAGAAGTGAAGTCACTTATAGATATTTTTCATTTTCACATAATCTTTACAAATTAAACAATTAATGTTGTTGATTTTATTAAATTCTAAATGCTATAACATGAAAATGAACGAATTAAAGACCAGAATATATTGTAATGTAACAATTTTAAAAGGAATTTTCTTCTTTTGATTTGTTGTAACATGTGAAAGAAAAAATATATGACAAAAGATTGTATTTGAATATCTAAAAGTCTAAACAAAGAAGAAAGCCAAAAAAAAAAAAAAAAAAAAAAAAAACGAAAAAAAAATTTCTCGACAAAAATCTGAAATATGAAACAAAAAGGAGAGGTAAAGCCAGCAATTCATCTTATTCATTCAAATTAATCAAAATAAAATGATTTATTTATTTTTTTTTTCTCTCGAAAATTAATCAAAAAACACAAACAAAGCACGTATTCTTCGATTTTGTTCCAAATCGATTTTCACCGCCTTTTTACTATGGCCTGTTTTATTCACATTAATCACATTTTTTTTTTTTGAAAAAAAAAAAAAAAAAAACAAAATTGTGAATATAGTTCATATGAGCGCTCAAATTTATGCTAAAATTTTTCCTCAATTTATAAATTTTTTTATTCAAACAATTGAATTCATTTCAAATCTTCATCTTTCGACAAAAAAAAAAAAATCATTCATCATTCTTTAAAGTGTATCAATTGGAAAATCGGCTTTAACCAACTATTGGACAGTAAATGAAATGAAGAATAAAACACAATTCAACCTTCATTCGTTGAGGAAATGTCCCCCACTGAGCACTTAATATTACTAATTAAAATATGAAAAAAAAAAAACCAAAACAAAAATTATATATATTTGTGTACAAATTGCTTTCACTCCGATTTCAGTGATTTCATATTTGTGATTTATTATATTGTGATTTATTCAGAATTTATTGAAACAAACACACTCACACACAGAGTTAAATTAAATATTTACTAAATTGAAAAAAATAAATTAATGAAAACAACAAAAAAAGAAGATAAACAACAACAACAACAACAACAACAACAACAACAAAACAGCAGCAGCAACAACAAAAAAAAACAAATTGAATCAGTTCTGTGAAGTTAAAATAATGATACCAATGCAAAATTAAAATTCAAATAAATCAATTTCTGAAAATATCTTTGTTTTTTATTTCTTTCTTTTGCGTTCATGAAGTGTCTCTGTATACAAGTTTCAGCAGAAAAAACAAATGTTTTTTTTTTCCTAAAAAATTGTTTAGTTGACAAAAAAAAAAAAAAAAAACGAAATTGACTTAAAAAAATGTATCCAATAAATCTTTTTATGCCTTTAAAGTGATGATGTTCGATTTCAACTTTTCTACTTGACAATCAAAAGTTGAACATCGCCCTCACCTTTACCTCATAAATGTCCACAACAATTAAGCAAAATTGTTCTAGCATATGCAAAATACAACTTTTTTTGTAAGAAAAAAAAATCGTGTTTTGTGAATCGTTCGTTTTTATTTAACAAAGCAAGAAACGTTCCTTTAGAGGAACACAGATTGTTATATGAAATTCCATACAGGAAGTTCTGGAATTCAGGCAAAATGCTGAGAATCCATGGATCAGCCAAAATTCCAACGGATTTGTATTTTAGATCATGAATGCCGTCCGGGGGTTGTCGTTTCCTACGGGAGGCAACATTTTGTTTATTTTTTATTTTTTTTTTTTTCTTTTCGTTTTGCCTATCGGAAAAGTGAGAAAGATCAATTGATAATTTTTCGTTTGAAAATATTCAAATATTTCACAAATGTGCACATTTTTGACGAATATTGCAGCAAATTTTTGGAATTTCGATTAGAAATTCTCCACTCGTGTTTATTTATACTGTAAATACATAGCGGTTGTAATTTTTACTTTTTTATTATTCGCCTGAATTTAGGCAAAACAAAGGTATTCATCACTGATTTAAACTGTTCAATTTATTTAACATATTTTGGCGAAAAATGGCTCTACATGATAAAGCAAAAAAGACAGAAAGAGACAGCTAGGGAGAGAGAGAGAGAGAGAGAGAGAGAGAGAGAAAATTAAAAAGAGAAGGAAAAAGGGGAAAAAGGAAATAAAGAGAAAAAGCGAGCAAGTGACGAGGAAAGAATGTGTAAAAGAGAGCCATTGAGGTTCTTAAGGTGCGTTTTCCTTGGCCAACGATTAACAACGTCAACGATTGTAAATGTATGGAATCGTTGTCAATCGTTGGCCTAGGAAAATGCACCTTTAGCATCCTAAAATGATTCCCATATGATTTTACATCTTTGCTTTGAATGTGTATGTGAACGCGCATTAGTAAATATTTGACCGTTCATTTAAACAATTGAGAAATAGGATTTCATATTTTACTGTGTCTCTCTGGCTCAATGTAATGCATTTTTTTTTTACCGTTGTATAGCGCAATGACAATGAAAATCGGTCGAAATACTTTCAAATTATTCCAGAAAAACTTAAGTTTTAGTAGAATCCTACTTTGGATGTATAGAAATGAATATGTTCAGCCAATTCAAGCAAGTTGCATGATGCAACACATTGAGAATAAAGAATACCATATAAATACCTGTGATGGTGTTTTTTTTACAAAGTTCTCTCATTATATTAGTTTTTTATCAGTGTTTCAACCAGACTGAATTTCAACAAGTGAGTGTGCAATTGTATGGATGACGGGTATTTTGTGCAAAATTGAATGTACAAATACAACATTAATCGCTTTTAATAGAAGTTCACGGAATGGATTTAAGCTAAAGTTTTAAAAAATAAAAAATCTAAAAATTCCGAGAAAAATTGGTCAGAAAATAAAAGAAAGAATGTTCTTTAAATCAAAATAAAAAAAAAAAAACAATAATTTATTTGATTTTTTGTTCAATAATACAATTCATTTAACTTATTCTATGTATGTCTGTGGTCATAAACATTATTGTATCAATCCAAATGTATATATCCACTGGATTTATTGTTATTTTCTTTTCATTTCGTCGCCTATTTAATTTCCATATTGCTGATTTTAAATCCGTTTTTTTTTCTTCTTTTCTCTTACAGTTTTGAGTAAAATATAGTTTAGTTATTTTAAAAGATTTAAAAATTTTTTTTTTTTTTTTCATCTCTCTCATTTATTCGTTAAAATGTCATCTGAATGGCATTCGATATAAGTACTTTGCTGGTATATTTGATTGTTGCGCAAAATGTGCATATACATACGTACGTATTTTATTTGAATTGACAGAATAGTGAACAGAACCAAGCCCATATTCATAATGTGTCATTATCGCATAAACAATTGGATAATTTTTTAATTCATACTCATTTTCTTTTTTTTTTTTTTTACATTTATCAATTATCCTAAATCTATGGATTTTATTCATTTTTAAACTGTATGTAACACTAAAATGGCGCTTAAACTATGGAATGAATCGTGTATGTTGTTCAAGAAAACATTGAAACTAAATCGTACACAAGCTCATTTATTGCTCATATCTAAGTTTATTGTTTTTTTTTTTTTTTGCTTTCTCTCGTTTTTTGCTTTCTCACATCATCGAGAATGTCTGTTCAATTTTAGCAAGAGAAGTCTACAAAGAAGGCCGGCAATACAACAACAAAGATGAATTGACGGCGGCCATCGAGGCGGCATGGCGAAACATACCACAGGCCAAAATCGAATCACTGTATGACAGTCTACCTCGTCGAATCATCGCATTACATGATGCCAAGGGTAAATGGACCAAACCGGATTTTTAGAGAAAAATACATTTGTTTCGTTCGAAATGTCAAGTGTCGGTAAAATTAGTTCGCACTTTTTGGAAGCGAAAAATCGAAAAATCAAAAAAAAATACCATAAATACAAAGAAGCTGATATATAAATGCCTATGACATAGTAAATTTTCATGCAATAGGCAAAATGTCAAATGAAATCTAACAGCTTCTTTTTTTTTGATAATGTTTTTGTGATATTTCAGTAAATAGCTTGTAATAAAATTGCAATAAAAAAAAAAATCGAAATCTTTTCATTTTGTGAAGATATTTTCAAAAATGTGAGTGTCGGAAAAATTAGTTCGCGCAGTGTATATTGTAATAAATCTAAATTTTCTTGAAAGAAGTAACAATGAGGCAAATTAACATATAATTTCAATTGTGAAACTAAATCACACACAAGTTCAACGCCATCTACAATCGCACTCAAATGTACATGTAATATCATATCGATGTGTGTCTTCACTAAGAAAGTTGGAAAACAGTATCTATTGATGTTATGTGGTCTTCACATTTACGTTTGTAGAGGGCGTTAAGTTTTGTCGATCACCATAATTTGCCTCATTGGAAGTAATTACAAAGAATCTACGATTTTAACAGAGAGAAATTTGGAGAAATATAAAATTTATAATCACTACTTTTTTCAATTAATTTCGGTATTTTCATTATAAAACCTAAAAAAATTAATTAATTTCTTTTAAATATCTCTTTTACTGAAAAGTTATGTTAAATTAAAGCATATTTTTGTGAAGTTTCAGTTATATTGGTTGTGTTTGTAAGTAGTTTTTGAAATGTATGAAAAGAAGTACAGTTATGGTCGTTTCAGCTCTGTCAGAAACAAACAAATAGATTGGGACAAATGATTCTATTGTTTTATGGATTTCAATGTTAAAAGTAGTTTACCAATGCCGCTCAGGTCCACTTTTCTAAGTATTATCATATAGAAGAAAGTAAGAAACTCATACAATGTATCAACAATATAATGGTTAAAAAATAAATGTCTAAATTGCTAAAATCAATGTAAAATATTCAGTTTAGGCAAACATTTTGAAAATATTCATTACTCTTCTTCTTTTTTTTTTCCTTTTTTTCGAATCACTGACTCTGTGTTTTATATTTATCTATAACAAATATGCGTGTGATTCACTTTTAAAATGGTTTGCTCATCTTCATGTCTTGGAATCAGACCAGGTAAAAAATGCATTTGTAAATACCTTTGGAATTTCAATGCATGCTGAAACATATCTTCACACTCAAACAAATTCTAGTATATAACAAATATACCAGAATTTGTTTGAGTGCGGGCATTTGAATTCTAATGCTAGTTCAGTTTTGACGCTCAAGTAAGCTACATGTTGTCTGTTTTCTTTTTTTTTTTTTTCAAATATGGAATATATTCTGATTTTTTTTTTTAATTCATGTGCTTCTATATTCAAATATCCATTGTGAGAGTTCAAATTTTTTAAAATATTACAAAGAAACTGTGAATGATCTTATTTCTAACCGTCTTACTGGTATACATTTGAATTAAATTAAAAAAGAATAAATATTATCGTTAAATTTTTCATTTTCCAGAATCAAAATATTGTGAATCAATTTTATTGTCTACAGAACACACGTTGAAAAAATCGTTACAATCAATATTTTTGAATAATAAAAATGACACGATCGTTGATGAGAAATATAAGATAGACGTTTGCTGTCGCTCGCTTCATAAATGTGATGCTCATAAGCGTGCAGAATTAAATCATTCAACCGACATTCATATTTCGTATTGTGAATGTGTGCAATCATTTGAAAAAATGTTTACGAAATTTAAACCAAACATTATCGAATGAAGTTGCATTTATTCATAGCATAAACGCAACAAAATGTTTTTCAACGATTCATCCAATTATCAAATGCATCAAATTTGAAAAACATTCAGAATCAATAGATCAAATAATAACATTTACTAACATGAATGAACGCGAAAAATATCTTAAACGATGCGTCAAATATGAAATGGATCTAAGTCGAAAAGAAGAACTACAAATTATTGATATGCCATTTATTGATAATACCGGTAGGTTATTCCATAATACAAAACAACATTACAATCTTTTGTTTATATTTCTGTTTGAACAAAAAAAAAAACTGCTTTCGTCATGCATCCGGAGAAATCACATCTTATTAGTCTCTTTCTATCGCACTAAGTGTGAGAGCTCTTGATTTTTGTTTACTTTTTTGTCTCAATTATACTTTTTGTTGTCATCTAATAACCGCACGTACACTGCATACAAATGCACTGTGTGAGTGTTTTTCTTATTTTGTCGCAATTTGCATTCTGTTCGAAAATTTTGGCGCATTCTTGAACATTATCTGTAAGTAGCATCATTTCATTTAAACAGTTTAGTTACATTCTCTCGATTGAATAACAAACGTTTAGTGCTTTTTTTTTTGTCCATTCGAATAATTCGTAAAAATGAAAAATAAAATTTGTTTTTGTCTTGTGATAATAGTTTTAATAAGCGAAGCGATTGGTAAAAACAATATGGAAAAGATCCGAAAAATGAACGCAAAACAAAAATTCTCTTCGGCGGAAGAATATACTGAACACATAAAAAAAGTTTTGTATTTGTTTACAAGCACCAGCTGTGAATTTTACAAAACATTTTCAAATGGTAATTATATTTTTTTAAAATCTATTATCATGTATTTTATCGAATTTCCACTTCATTTTCAAGACATTGACGCCACCTATACGATTTATTAATGTGCACTGACTATACCAAAGGAAACGGCAAAAAGATACGATTTGTCGTTTGCATTCTGTAATGGTGTATGTGCAATTCAGTGTATATGTGATAGAGATCGCTTGCAAAGTAATTGTCGTTCAATTTATGCCATTTTTGGTGTACTTGCTTACGGCATTCAGTGCACGACTCATTTGCTATGGTATGAAAACTTTTTATGCATATAAATCATGTATGAAAGCAGCCAACATGAAAGTCCACTGCGTGTGCTTTCACAATATTGTTTGATATTTATTCAATTTCACACCGTACTCGTACAGATGGCGTAAAAGGCAATGCTCATCTTTACTAATGCGACATCGTTTTTGCTTTTGAATTCACAAAACACAAGACCAAACGGAACAATGCAAGTAACGCGCGCAAACGGGGCCACATTAAGAAAAACTACATTAAAGTACTACTATATTTAATCTTTAATTTTCATCTATCTCCGTTCAATAAATGAGAAATCTCTGTATTTTTATTTTTTTCTTTTTTTGTCTCTTTTCAAAACTAAGTTATTTGTAACTGCGCACTAATACAATGAAATGGACATACAGTCGCATATTAAATGTTGCCCGTATGTATAGATGTAACAAAAAATGAATAAATCCAGAAAAATGGTACCATTTCTTTGGTATATTCGATGCATACTATTTCTCATGGTAAGTCAATATCATGCTATTTTACTCATTTACTATTCGGATGTACACTACTTCGATCGGTATTATATCATTCGTAACATTGAAAGTAAACATCAAAATATGGTGAATAAAAAGATTTTATTCTCAGTTTTAGGCATTTTGAACAGCTAGTTGTATCAAAATGAATATAGTGTTCAAGGGAGGATAATGATGGCACCAAATTTTAAGAAAAAAAAAAACAAACTGACAAAATGAGAAATAAACATCGAGACACAATTCGATTTTTTTTTTCTCTCTTCAAGATAAATGAAAAACAAAAATACTGTAATGCCAGCAACAGAACATACAGAAAAACATTTATCACTCACTCTGACTGTTTTTTTTATGGAGCATAAAGAATTTTTGGAACCTACAATTTTTTCTTAATTTTTCGGTCAATTTTTCTATTGTTTATTATTTATGCCGTACATTGGTTATATCATCTTGACGAACAATTAAGAACGATAAATAAAAATTCAATTAATCTAAACGTAACTCATTCGTACTACCTAACAGAGACCTTACTAAAAGCTTTTTATTTGTCTTTTCACTATTATTTTCATTGTTTTTTTTTTTTTTTTTTTTTTTTTAATTTTTCCCACCGTTTTTTTTTTTGCGATTAATCTGATTTGACTCAAATTATTTGAGTTTGTTTCAATGTTTTTAAATCTTTTTTTTTTTTTTTTATATTAATAAAGTCTAGGAATATTTGCGATGAGCATACAAAAAACAAAAATTACACATTTATATGCTCTAGAAAAAAAGTCGTTTTTTTTTTTTTAGAGAAAATAAAAGATTGCATTTTTGTTGAGTTTGTTTGTTTGCAGTTTTTTTTTTTACTTTCTGTTCAACTTTAAAATATTGTTTATAATTAATATCACACTGGACCGTCAAGCAATACTTTGTTCAAATGTACATGTTGTTTTCTGCTGGAAATGTTGTTGTTTCCATCTTCTTGTTTATAAAAAAGAACATTTTGTTTTAATAATTTCAATTAGAAAATATCATTGGACGGATAAACTGGGCCAATAGAATAGGTGACCCACAATTGTGTATTTTTCTTATCATTTTATTTTTCTTCCATTCGGTATTGCTTGAGCGTTAATTTCTTCTTCTTTTTTTTTTTTTTCTTTTTTCTAGACATTTTTGTCTGTATAATCTCGAGACAGACTGAAGACACATTTGAAATGAAGAGACATTTTGAAGACACATTTAAAATGATGTAACTCGCGTCGTTTTTGTTGGTGATTCTGATTCAATTTGGATTGCTATTGAAAATAATAAAATGAATTTACCGATCAGTTAAAAAAAAAAAATATTGCCAGATAATTGTATTGAGCCAGATTCTAACATTTTTAATTGAAGAAAAATAATTCACACAATGATATGTCTTTTCAAAGTATTGCAAATCTAGAGAAAAACAAAATTTAACTCACGCTGAATTACGACAAAAAAAAAAAAAAATAATGAAAATAACATGCTCTTTTTCTACATATGCATACATATTGTTTTTTAAACAATTTTAAAAGGAAAATCCGAATGTTTTCACACTTTTAAACTTATATTCCTTGAATAAAAATAATAATAATAATAATAATAATAATAATAAAAAAGGAAACCAAAATGAAAAATGATTCGTCAAATTTTCGTTGAAAATAAAACAAAACATACAAGATAGATTGATAGAGAATAAGATAAAGGCAAATCATAATTCATGCATTTTTTTCTTCGTTGGCTTTGTACACAATTGGCTTTACAAATCACTATATTGGATTTAATTTCATATCAATTTTAAATTAATAGGATCGTCGACATTGTTACTTTTTTTTTATTGTTATTTATCTATGTTGGCGAATCTTTTGTTTCAAAGAAATATTTTTTTTTTTATTTTTTGTTTTTTTTTTTTTTTTTATAAAATTCTTCATTCATAATTTTTTTATGTCAAATGAAAATAATTTACACAACTTATTTAAAAAGAAATATTAAAATCGTTCTTAGTTAAAATATAAAAATCTAAAAATGTCACTAACATTTAATACTTATTCCTTTTTTTTTTCTTTTAAATTAATGCACAATTAAATTCAAAATAAAAATTAATCATTGTTATCATCATCAGGCAAGAAATGAAAAGAGAAAAAATTTCGATCGCAAAACAAATCTCTGTCTTACAGTTTACTGTATGGTTTTCTCTTTAAATAAATTTTCTTATTTGCTGAATTACAGGAAAACATTTTCTATTAACACGTTTCATATAAAATAAATAATTTGATAGTGTGCTCATTTTTTTTTGTTGTTGTCATCGTTTGATTATATTTTTTTTTTCGTTCCTTCTCGTTGTTTCTTCTAATTTTTTTTTTTTTTTTTTTTTTTTTTTTTTGAAAAATGATTTGTCGTTTTGATACGTGACGAACATATCATAATCCATAAAATTCACTAATTACCGTAAATAATACGAAATTGAAAAGAAAAATATGGATCGATGATTACTAAACTACATTACATTATGTGAGGAGTAGGGTCGAGAGAGGATAAAAAAAAAAAAATTCTACATTTTTGTTTTCTTCTTTTGAATTAAAAATTGCTAAATTAAAAATTCATTTAAAATCGCATAATTAAAATCGAAAAAATAATAATAATGATAATAATAAACTGTGTCTAAATTAATTCTATCGATACGTTCTACACATGAACGGTAAGACACTCGGAATCAAGAACTGGCGTCAATGTTTTACAATTTTTATTTATTGAACGCTTACCAAAATCTTTGTGCGGACTTTCTATTGAGCCAACGGTATTTTTTCGCATATCAATATTTTGCACTTTATGTAATATTTGAGATCCCCGATTTGATTTTAATTTTGGTTCAATCGTATCAAAATCACCATCGCATGGATAAATTACTTGCGATTTACTTGTTGCACTTGATCCTTCACCAAGCGATATAACGGATACAACATCTGGCGTTGGATGCATACTCAATTCCATTCCACCACTTAATGATGATGCACTACCTTTTAATGGATTTGCTAAACGTCGAAAATTCTCTTCATTTTGAATATTATTTGATTTTTCCTCATCATGACGTGAAATTTCAATGTTTGGTGATAAATTTACGCCCGAACCATTTGCATCGAATACACGTCGGCGCCAAAATAATGCACCAAATGCACCCAATACCAATGCTCCAATGGCTGTTCCACAAATAATTATCAATAAAAATCCCGAACGACTTTGTTCATTTGTTACAAGCGCTGTTTCAACCTGTGAATAAGAAATTTGAAAAAAAAAAATAAAAAAAAAAAAAAAATAAAAAACAAATTCGAATTACATTAAGAAAATATTTGAATGGAATTTTAACCATTAAAAATGAGTCGAATTGCGGAGCGGTTTAACAATTTTTTAAATTGAAAATTGCGAATTATTAAAGATCATTTACCTTAACTTCCAAAATGGCAGCTAATGGTGCGGCTTCAATATCATCTGTTGTATCCATTGAATTGCCACGTGATAGCAACTCGCCAAGTACTGTTACCGCTTGTGAAATATACTCTGGATTCTTTGTGTCCGATGACTTTAAATGAAATTTTTAAAATACAAAATCATATTTGTGATTCAACGAAAGAAAAATGAAACAGAAATTTATTGAAAACAAGCAAATTACACTTACAATTGTCACTTCGATTGTATCATTCGTTCCGGTTTTTAAATCGCACAATAGCACCAACAATGGTGATTGCATATCGATTGTTATTTTCACCAATCTTGTGCCCAATAATGTTCGTAAACTTAAGCAAATACCTTCGACCGATGTTCCTTGTTGAATGACACGATTTTGTAAGAGTATTGTAATGCGTGAACAATTTTCATCGAGAATCGCTTGATTTGGCCAACATTCAGTGGGCGCTGGTAATTTTGGCGGTGCAACACGTCGTGATGGTTCCAATGTTCGACAATCACCTCTTGGTTTGCATGGTGGTGATAAGCAACTTTCTTGCAATGTTAATGGAACGCACACTTCATGTGAATCACAACCACTTGATACATTCGAACGTAAACAATTCTTTAGTCCACACCATAAATTCGAACATTTTGGTTTTCCATTGATGCAAATGCATGAATTACAATTTGTTTCATCAAGTTGATCTTCTTGCGTTTCAGAACCAATTGCATTGTATGGTGATAATGATGTGGTGTTTAGACAAACAGATGATGGATCAGACAATACTAAACAGAAAAAAAAAAAAATACATCAAAAAGAGTTCATTAATTGAATTTGTTCGAAAAGCATCCTCCATGAATATCATATTGCAAAATCAATTTAAAATTTTAATTACGAAAAATAACTTACATATTTCACATCGAAGACCACGTCTACCTTTTGGGCAAATGCAAGTAAAACCGCCAATACCATCGATACATGTTGCACCACCCATGCATGGTTGTGGTGAACATTCATTTACATTAATACGACAATCTGGTCCCGAAAAACCTTGTGCACATGCGCATCGAAACCATCCCGTTCCCGATTCACATGTACCACCATTATGACACGGTTGTCCTTGACATTGATCAATTGGTTCTGTACAAAATGCACCACCCCAACCATTTGCACAAATGCACAATGATGTTGGATCACCGCCAATAACTGTTTGTGTACATGTACCGCCATTCGCACACTGACCGCTAAAACATTGTGTTATACGATCTGTACACGTTTTACCTAGAAAATGAATGAAAATCAAAAATTTTATTTTAGAAAAATATTTCATTCTTAACAAGCAAGAATGAACAACAAAATTATGTTTTAAAATTTTTTTTCTTTTTTTTGTTGTTCAATCATATATATACCTGACCATCCAGGAGCGCATTTGCACGTAAATTTTCCATCACCGTCTAGACAAATGCCATTATTTTTACAGGGATTTGGTAAGCAATCGTTCAAATCTAGAAAAATAAAACAAAAATCATTGCAATGAATGAACAGTTTTTAGAAATACAAAACTAAAACTGCATCAAGAATCAAGTGCAGAAACTTACTGTGTTCACAATATGGTCCAGTGAATCCATAATAGCACATACAACTTTGTCCATTCTCTTTTGTTTCACATTTTCCATGGCCATTACATGGAATCGATGAATTTGAATTAGGCGCTGAACAACCGACTATTGAGAATAAAGAGAAATAAAAATGAGACAAGAATGCAATGAGCGGATTTAAGAATGATGGAACAAATAAAGAGAAAATAGTGCCTCAAGCCAATGACAGTTATATATCATGCTTTAATAGCCAAAACTCAGTCAGTCATTCATTCATTCATTCATTCATTCATTCATTCATTCAATTGAAATATTTATTCATTTGATCGTACATCAACAATGTTCGTCATCATGTGAATTTAGAAAGAGAGAGAGAGAGTGAAAGAATAAAGCACCAACGGATAAGTGTTAAGGCGCATATTCAAACCAAAATGCCATTTAAAATAGAAATCTAATTACCATAACATGGTGGTGATTTACACGGCGTTGCAAGCAATTCACAATGGCGTCCAGCTCGACCGGCTGGACAATGACAGTAATAGCCGCCAGGTGTATTTAAGCAGCTTCCCTCAACACACGGTGTTGGTGAACAATGATCTTCAGCCTCCTGTATTGAATAAATTTGAATTAAAAATTATATATAAAACACTCATTGTCATTACATGCGTGTGTTAGTGTGTGTGTTGACGCATTCACTGTTAATGCTGTTTATTTTCATCAATTGATATCTCCAGGGTATTTTTTGTCTCTCACGGCATTTTTTATATTGTTCGCAATGTTTTTTTTTCATATATTCATTTTATCGTTTAATTTTTTTTCTTCTTGTTTCTGCTGTTGTTGCTCAGTTGTTTTCTCAAAATTTATGACAATACGTGTAAAATATATTATAAGTATAAAATGAAGCAAAGGAAGCAAACCATAATAAAAGAATATGAGAGCTAATCACTCATTCAATTGTCGTCGTTTATGATGATTTAATTGATAACTTTTTTATTCGTATTTTTTTTTTCTCCTTTTTTCATTCTCTATTTTGTGGTATCTCTCATCAGACCAAAACAAAATCATTGCACAACGGTTTCAACTTTACCACAACATTCCCGTCACCACCATCGCCACCGTCATCATCATAAACGTTTTCGTTCTGTTCATTTAATTTGTTACATGTTTTTCGCGCGATGCACGACCATTCTGAACAATAGACACTGTGCAATGTGTTGTGTTACATTGTTCGTTGAGAATTCATTAAAAGTCTTCCATTCACAATGCCAGCACATGATATACGAGAATTAAAACACCTTAAGCCGTTAAAGAAGTATGTCTTTGGGTTTCTTTCTTCTTCTTCTTCTTCTTCGTCGTCGTCGTCATATTCTTGTTCTTCATTTTACTATTTTGCCATGATGATTCTTTCATGAAACCATTGACAATATCAATTATTATTATGTGAACTAGAATAAATCTTCATCATTGGCGAAGACGATGGAATTATTGTAGTGTTGAATGTATGGTTTCATGCTTCAGATTTGATGATGCTCATTTTGGTATTATTTTATTTTATTTTTGTTCTCTCTTGAATTTTTTTTTTTTTCCTCTTCTCTTTTCATTCATTTTTATTTCAAATGAAAACCATTTTGAATGAGAACTAAACCATGAATGTGAAACTATTCTAATTGCATATACATATCCATTTATATTCATAGAGAAATTAAGTTGTAATCATGGACCAGACTCCATTCAAGTGTGGAATAATGTTTGAATCAATGTATCTGGTGACACATTCTCACAATTCAAAACGATTCAATGATTAATTGTGCATGTTAAATAAAGCTTACGCTGGGTAATTTTGTTTATAATCAGATTAGCGACACGATTTACCGATGATTTGACTGCATTCATTAGTATTTTTCTTTCTTTCTTTCTCTCTCTCTCTCTCTCTCTCTCTCTCTACTCACTCTTTCTCTCTCTCTCTCTCTCTCTCTCACTCGTATTTTCATGCTCCATCTTTAAAACTCTTTCTTGGTTTATTTCTCGGCCAGTTGTCTTGGTTCATTTTTATTTCTTTCTCACCATTCGAACCGTTGTCGGTCGAAAGTATAACACGTCAAGTGTTCGATGTAAACCGCAAATAATGACACGATCCGCGATCATCATCATCATCATCATCATCATCATCGTCATCGTCGTCGTCGTCGTTATAATCATCAAAACCAGAAGATCAGGCAGAGAAAGAGTCTAATTACCTGATTCAATGCGTATGAATTAAGAACGCAGAGAGAGAGAGAGAGAGAAAAGAAAAGAAAGAGAGAAAAATCGCCACGCGATTTATACAGCTCAATGCGTTAATAATGACACATGTCATTGCTGATTATAAATCATGCGTATGCATTGCGCGAATATGAACAATGTTTGCTGGTCAACTCAACCACAGAAGAAAAAAAAAAAAAATTAAACTGGCTACTCTTTCCTATTTTCCATTCATTTTGCATACACATTCAGAAAACATGTGGCAACGTGTGTATTCGCATTGCATTTCATCATTTAATTAAGCTGTTACAATTTACTCGTGGCGATAATATAATCCGGTATATGTGGGAAATAGAGTCAATGTGCTGAACGGTAACACTGACATTACACATTTTTTTTTTTTTCCTTATTGGTTTAACACATTTCAGTCGGCCTAAAAATCCAACCAAAAACTAAAAAGTGAATTGACAAGTGAACCAATTTCGTGATATCGGCATTGAATCATATTTGAGAATGAAGTGACAAACGATTTATTCTATAATGTCAGTAAAATGGAAAATCCATCATGGAATCATATGAAAATGTCAATTTAGCAAATGCGTAAATTATGATCTCAAGAAATAAATTAATAATTTAAATGAAACGAAAATCATGAATACGTATTTTTCAGTTGATTTTCCATGTGCATTCAATTCATATTACGTATTATCATGTTTTAATATTTTATTTTAACTCTTTATTCTCATCGTATTCACAGATATTGATATGAAACTGACTGAAACAGTGAATATTTAAAAATAAATGAACATTGATCATAAATTATTTTTAAGCATCATAATAAAAATGACTTTATTTATTCAGTGCAAAAATTTTCACCCAAAGTATCAGCTTAACACACAAATCGTATCGTTAAGACTTTGGCCGATGCATTGGCCACGGTGAGAAATATCTGGCCGAAAAACAAGAGATGGAAAGAACTGCAGAGGCACTGAGAGAAAGAGAGAGAGAGAGAGAGAGAGAGTGAGAGATAGAAAGAAGCGAAGAGAGATAAAGAGAGACGGAGATGGACGGAGACGAAGATAGAAAGAGTGAGAAAGAGAGAGAGAGAGAGAGAGAGAGAGAGAGAGAGAGAGAGATAGAATTGGCATAAAACATAAAAACAACAGCTTAAGAAATGTAAATCGCTTGCCATCTCAATACCACTCACTTTATTCACGAGCACATATCATTCGATGATTTCGTGAGAGTTATCTTGTGCAAG
The DNA here is from genome assembly GCA_029041755.1 of Resseliella maxima. NCBI lineage: Eukaryota > Metazoa > Arthropoda > Insecta > Diptera > Cecidomyiidae > Resseliella > Resseliella maxima. Next base: position 1,168,723 of record JAQOWM010000693.1, on the reverse strand, counting down.
AAGCTAAAATGAAGAAAAAACAAAATCAACGGAGAAAAAGTAAAAAAAAAAAAATAAATGAAAAACAACACGGACAGCAAGCGACCGTGTATGTTTTCTCTGTTGTTATTTTTCTGGTTTGTCTGCTTAAGATCCACTGATCAAGGAAATAGATTGCGTTTTCAAAATTAAATTGATTTCAACGCGTTTGCGATAACCGTTGATCGTTGCTCCCAGATTTTCTTTCTTTTTCGCGATTTTTTTTCTTTTTTTTCAAGAAATTCAAGTAAGATTATTGTCACCGATTGAATTGATTTTGAAATTTACTTTGGTTTTCGACCAAGCGATCAAAGGAAGCTAATTTTTTTTATTTTTTTTTTTTTTTGAAAATGTTTAGTATTTACTAGTTCTCGTTTGTATTCGCTAATACTGCGTAAGAGTATATCAACAACAGAAGCAGCAGTAACAGCAACAGCAACAATTTCAGCATCAACAGAAATTAAAATGTATTGTGAAACAAAAAGCACTTACCTCGCACAGTGTTCCCGAGTATCCGACTGGGCAAATGCATTTAAATTTTGCAATCATATTGACACACTCGCCACCATTTCTGCATGGATTCACGGCGCATTCATCAATGTCCGTTTCGCAATCTCGTCCTGTGTCAAGTAAATATGTGTATTTGTGTTGAGAGCATCGATGATTATGCGGCAAAACAGGGATTCGCACGATGAACGAAAGACAAAAAGACAAAAAAAAAAAAAAAAAACATCAAAAAAAGAAATAGAGAGGGGAAAAATCGAGTCAAATTAATAATCTTAAATCATTAATTCAAAATACAGAAAAATATTCACATACACATTACACACACACACACACACACACATACACACACACACACACACATACAATGTAAAATGCATACAAGCAACCGATTGGCAAACATCCAATGAAGATTGGAATGGTAAAAAGGAAATGAATAAACAAGAAAAATGATTCTCACAGAATTTAAGATTTGAATAATGATTCAATGTAGTAAGAAAAGATAGATATTTATCAATGGAAGCTGTTTGAAGTTTTAAATCGAAAATTACCGGGCAAAATGATAAATAAAATCAAATTAAATGCAACAACAGAGATAGAATGAAATAGCATTGCATTGGCTGAATGAATGATAGTCAAACAAATCGGAATAGAATAGAATAGAATAGAATATGTGTAAGTGCATAATATATCTAGCGATAAAATAACATACCTGTAAAACCGTTGGCACAAGCACAATGATAATCGTTTACCAAATCGATGCATGTTGCACCGTTTTTGCATTGACCAATACAGTCATCAATATCTTTTGCGCATGTCAAACCACTCCATCCTTCTAAACAGGTACACGTAAATGCGCCTGGCGTATTTGTACATGATTCAGCATTAATGCATGGTCCCAATGCAGACGATGTATTTGATTCGCATTCATTAACATCTGATGTTGTTGTTGTTATCGTTGGTATTATTGTTGCAATCGTGCGATTGATTCATTTATTCATTTAAAATGAAAAAGAAAAAAAAAAATGTAAATTGCGTTAAACCAATCATTTTGAGTAGGAATAAAAATCTTTTTTTTTTCAAGTTACTGAACGTAAAATAGCAAATTAAATTCGGGGAAAAAAATCTAATTTTATTCTTAAGTATGCAATTATTGCATTCCCTTTCCATGATATGGCCATTTTAAATTGCACAACGGCCAAAATCACAATTGTTGATTTATAAAAATGCAAATGTCTTTGATATAATTTCAAAATTCAACATACCAATATCGCATACATCTCCCATCCATTCTGGTGGGCATTCACAGCGAAATCCGCCAACAAGGTCAATACAAGTTCCACCATTTCGACAATTTGAACCGCCAGAACACTCATCAATATCTATTTGTTGTTTTTAAAGTTGCGAACAAATAAACAAAAAAATAGAAAAAAAAAATGAGAAGGAAAAAATGAAAGAAATACACACAACATTATTAAATTAATATTAACCGGAAACTGTATTCAGTACATCAATGACATGAGAGTCCGTTAAAAACATTTTCTTTTGTTATTGAATTCATTTTCTTTTTCGATTTTTTATTTTTCTCTCTTTTTCGGTTTCTTTTTCTACACTCGTCAAACTTAATAGGTTTTGCTACAGTCAAGTCGAGCAGAAAATCACACACACACACACACACACACACACACACACACACACACACACACACACACACTCACTCACTCACTCACTCACTCACTCACTTACTCACTTTTTCCCCATTTCATTTGCTCATTCGCTAATAAATAACATACATTTTAGCACGATGTATAGCAGACGAAATGCAATAAATTTACTAAGTAATTTTCCAGTTGATGTTTTGTTTTCTTTCTTTTTCATTTCTTTTATTTTGTTACCGTAAATGTCAACAAACATTTATACGGTGTCTGTGTGTGACTTGTGACTTTTAAAAACTTAACGGCAGCCATTTGTGGAAAATGATTTATTTGCATGAGCAAATTAAACTATGAAGAAAGAAAACTAGAAACCAAGAAATACTCATACAAATTTGAAATGTGCACCGTGATATAGAAGTCTTAATTTACATCTAATTTGAACGATTCGCTTAGAAATTGCACATGAAAAAGTACGCAACGATGTCGGCACTCTTGATTTTTTTTTTTTTTTTTTTTTTTTTTTGCTAATGTGAATGAACAAAGAGGAAATTTGCTTACCAATTAAATGGATGCTAATGAATTTTTGTGTATTTTTGCCTGTGAAAATTATTCGCTTTGAATATGATGAAAGCGAACGAGCGTTATGAAAAAAGGAAGAGAGAAGAATGGAGAGAGAGAGAGAGAGAGTGAGGGAGAGAGAGTGAGAGAAAGAGGGGAGAGAGAGAGAGTGAGAGAAAGAGAGAGAGAGAGAGAGAGTGAGAGAGAGAGAGAGAGTGAGAGAGAGAGAGAGTGAGAGAAAGAGAGAGCGAGAGAGAGAGAGAGAGAGAGAGAAAGAAAAGAAGAGACAGCGGTCTTGTTCATGTATTGTATGTATGCAGTAGTTTTTTAATATAAATCACATCAATTATTATTAAAGTGTTTGGTTAATGTGTATTCACCGCCACTGTCGTCGTCAACGTCTTGATGGTCGTAATTTCTCAGTTAAAACTAAATGATTGACGAGAAATGGGTAAAAAGGGATCAAATGTGCACAGTCAGCATAAAACCTACATGTCCATATCTTACAAATCTACCGATTTAAAAAAAAAAACTATTTAGCGCGCACAATTCATTCGCATCGAAGCAAATCGGGCATTAAATTCATTTTAATATTCTTTTAAATGGTCAATTAACTTGAAACGATTTGTTATTTCAAGCACATTTATTTCATTGCGACTACAATTTCTCTTTTTTTAATATTTTTTTTTTTTTGTACCTTCCTACTCTTTTATCGTGTTCATTCACACTCACAAACGAGCCTAGTGCAATTCTCATCGATTTCATAATGAAATACGGCAATTTTCATTGTACATTGAACAGAAAAATCCTTCAAAAACACTTCCTTTCTCTTATTATGCTTCTTCTTCTTCTGCTTCTTGTGAATTCATTCTTTTACTTCATTCAATTGTTTTTGTTTCATTCAATTCGCCAAGAATCGTAAGATTCAAAGTTATTCCCAATAAAAAAAATATACAACAACCAAATTGTTATTATTGACTTTGTACATGATCAGAAAAAGTAAAAGAAAATGAATCAAATAAATTTCATTCAGTCAATTGATGCTTACTTATTTCACAAGTGGGTCCAGTCCATCCTGTGGCGCATGCACATGTGAACTCATTCACGGGCGGTGTTGGTGATAATATTGACGACACTTTTGCATTGTTGCTCAATAAAACGCTATTAGATTCGCTAGTTGGTCGTACACTAACTGGTTTGCCCATTGAACTCATGCCGCGCATTCCACGGCGAACGACAACAGCTGTCGTTTGCTCCAGTGTCTTATCGCCGTCTTTCCGGTCGCTACTGTCATACTTGGTTGGATTCTGTTACCGAAAATAAAAAGGAGAACATACATATAAATGTATATTTTTTATTTATTTTTTTTTTTTCAAAGCATATTAAATCAAAATGTGAAATAATTCAAGTTAAGAATGAGTTTTATAATAGAGAATCAACAAAGGGAAGGGTCTGTTTTGGTATAAATTGCACCCGAAAATGGCCAACATTCAATTTGTGTGCATTGAAAAGTAACGTGTGTATAATTTCCCAATTCCAATTATCTGACATTCCTTTTGTTTTGTGTGCGAATGTCGTTTTTTTTTTTCTTTCTTTCATTTGCTCATATAAATGCTTACGTAAAAAAAAAAATTACATACTTTTGTCAATCAATAAGATCGGTTGTAGATACTCTTTTTTTTTGTCATTTTCAACCGTTCAACGAGCGTCGCGTTACACTTTTATTTCGCTGCTTTTTTTTATATTCTTTTTGTCATCGTTATCGGGAAGTGTGCAATCAAAGCAGCCATCAATTAGTGATTTTTTTTTTCTTTTGATGGTTTTTATTTTTGGTTTTATTTTCAAAAAGATCAAGTAAAAATGGCGTACATTTGATCATCTCAGGAAAATTGTAAATGAACGTGAAAGAGAGAGAGAGAGAGAGAGAGAGAGAGAGAGAGAGAGAGAAGAGAAAGAGAGCGAGCGAACGAGAGAGAGAGAAAGAAGGAGGGAGAAAGAGAGCGAGCGAGCGAGAGAGAAAGAAGGAAGGAGATAGAGAGAAGGACGACGGTAAGGAGGGAGACAAGAAGAAAGAAGAATAGAGTGGAATAGTGAGAGAACTTGAATTGATTTCATGATAAATTAAATGGTGGCAATTCGAAGGCATAAAAGGAAATGATATGCGCCAATCAAAATTGAATTTAACTGATTACATACACGAAACGAATTTAATGCAGAATTAAATTGTACTTTAAAATGCATATACTGAATCTTGGTAAGAGATAAAGTGAAACGAATGCCATCGGTAATCAATTAAACGACAAAAAAAAAGCAAAAAAAAAAAAAAATAAATTGATTATCATATTGAGTGCGTAAATGAAGTGATGAAACGCCTTCACGTCCGACCGAATGTCGACACGGATTTCAATCAACCAGATTGCCTCTGTACATAAATTGTTGTCTGTTCGCTTATTTTTCGGTCAACCGGTGATTATTTTTTTGTTTTTGTTTTTGTTTTTATTTTGTTTAATATATGTCTCTCACTGAATTCGCGATCGCCGAAGGTCGCATCATTGTTGTTATTGTTTTTGCTGTTGTTGATTTTCGGCTTAAATTGTCAATAACAATTACAATAACAATTGCCAATCACTTATTTTATGTTCAACTCCTTGCGGCGGCACTTCAATTTATCGATTTAAGTAATAATTGAGAATTGATGTTAAAAATACCAATCAAAGAGTCAATTTACAAATTACTGCAATTGCAGATCGATCCAAAACAAACCAAAACAGATAGAAAGAGAGAAATGAGAGTAACAATTTGAATACCTTAAGGGTACACGTGCCACCATTTTTGCATGGTTGGGTTGCGCATGGATGTTCAACGATTTCACAACGATCGCCCGATAGTCCTTCAGTGCACGTGCAACGATATCGATCTGGTGCAATATTCTCACATGTACCGCCATGTAAGCAAGGTTCATGAGTTCCACAATAGTTTAGATCTGTTTGAAGTAAAGAAAAAAAAAAACAAAAATAAAATGCAAATAAAAACCATGTATTGAAATAGAGAAATTACAGAATTACAATTACGTAAAATAGAAATTAAATTGCAACTATCCGTTTCACCTGAACAAAACATTATATTTTTTTTTTTGTCAATTTCTCTTCTCATTTGAAAACGAAAAAAAAAAACTATCTTGATTCAATTGAAATAATCTAATATTACAACAGATTGTGTTTTTAAATGAATTGGATTTATCAAGTGCAATGGAAACAAATGTTTACATTTTTTTGTCCTGATTCGTCTGGCTTTTGTTGTTGTACAAAAATGAACATACATTGATAATTATTATTATTTTTTTTTTTTTCAAACTATAAAAGAAAAAACCAGATGAATGATGACCTAATGTGTAATGTGACCAAAAAAGGGTTCGTTTCAATGGAGTAAAAAGAAAAAAAAAACAGATGAATAAAAACCTAAGTTAGTTGTGACCTAACAAACTGAATGAAAAGGAAACTGATGTGTTATCGTTCAGGATCATTTCCACAGACAAAAATTAGGGTGAAAAATGAAACTGTTTTTTTTTTTTTTCGTTTCGAATTAATTCGATTTGATCTCAATATATGCGTTTGTATTTCATTTAAATGATAGCAAAAAAGAGAAGTTAATTTTTTTTTTTTTTTTTTTTTTTGAACATATGACCGCACTTGCTCTGACACACATTTTATTTCCTTCCGAGCCATCATTCAGTTGAAGTGTCCTTTGTATAACCGCATAATAATAAATGTAGTGCATAATGAATTTTCAATTTGAAACGAATTGATCCGGATGTGCAAAGGGGATGATTCGTATTGCATGTTTGCAATCTACACAGATGACAATCGCATTTTCGTAGCGACAATTTGCGTAGCGATGATGAATAGGGTAGACAGAGATAAAGAGAAAGCGACAAGTCAACGTAATTTTTGGATGATTCATATATCGCACGTCGTCATGCATTGATGATTTTAAAGTGTGTCTAAATGTGTATTTGTGTTTGGATCTACACACATGAGTATACACGTATATGCATCGTCTGTACTCTTTGCACGTTTGCAACATTTAAATCGGTCCAATAAAGAGAAAAACACATATCGACACAATAGCCTAACGAACCGCTTATTGTTTATCTCATTGTTATTATGAATACACGATAGTTAAGTGTGGTAATTTTCATTGGTGAACAGGGAAAGAAAAAAAAACAAAAAAAATAGGGGTGAGAGATTCGTTAAATTGTAATTTATTGTTTGTGTATCGTTTGGTTATACATTTTGATATATTTTGGGCAAGGTTCATTGTTCATTGTATTTCGATTAAAATGCGGATGCGGTTGAAATTGAGAACAAAAGATTGAAACATGATTTTAATGGACTGAAATACGTCTTCTTTGCACATATGATCAGATTCAAAATTTAACTATATATTTGCGCTTTTGTTCATTGAAATTGACATTTTTGATCTGATCAGTGTGTTTAATTTATAAAACGGAAAGACAATACAAATTAACAAAATGTAAGTGTTCGAAAAACGAACAGTAAAATTGATTGCAATTGATAGTATAAATTTAATACTGCTTACCTTGATCGCATAATATGCCACCCCAATTTGTGTCGCAAATACATTGCCAAGCACTTCCATTACAAGAACCGTGACGACATCCAGGATATACTTTGCATTGATCACATAATGGACCTTCCCAACCCGAACGACACCTGAAATAAAAAAAAAAAAAGAAGAAAAAGAACGATTTTCAAATTAATAATACAGTTGCAAGTGAATATTCTTTATCTGCTGAAAAATGGTTCATTTTCACTATTCATTGTGGAAAGTAAAGTGATTTCGATAGACAAAATCAAGTGATTGTTTTAGGGGCTCTTTTCTTTCATTCATAAACACTAGACTAGACATGTATGTACTGTACACTGTACACTGGAGTAGTTTTTGAACGCATTTTGCGTCACATTTGATGTTGATTGTAATATTTTGAATAAAAATCAACGAGTTGAATGATTTTGAAGAGAATAATTGATGAAAAGACTTAATTTTGGACAGACGTACTTTTTTTGTAAAAAAGATGGACCACCGTGGATTACGTGATTCACGATGTATGAACAATCGAAAGGGATATTTCGAGACGAATTTCTTTCTTTTTTTGTTTTCTGAAAAATTCCAATTTTCAAATCATTCGCTATTTAAATGAACAATATGACGCGCATTTGCTTCCATTGTATATGGTTTTTTTCGGTATGTGTGCTTTGAGGGTTTTTGTTTTTTTTGTTTCTCGTTCCGGTTCTCATTCTCAACCTATATCTCTACTTCTTTCTAAATTTCTTTTTCTCGTTCTTTCAACGATTGGACGCTGTATGGTTGTTAAATCAAGCTGCCGATAGTCGGATTGATCTTTTCATCGATTTGTTCACAAATAGGAAAGGAATTCCTATTGAAAAACACAAATGGCGTAGATGATGTGCATTAGTGTTTTGTTTGAAAAAAAAAAAAAAAAAAAAAAATAAAATAAAATAATAATTCCTTTTGATGTCCCCCATTCGTTCATTCGTTCACGGCCGATTCGGTTCATAATTTCAAAAAATTCTAAGTAAATTGATCAAAATGTGTATGTGTGTGTTTGTGTTTGTGTGTGAATAAGTGAGCCGTACCGAAATTATTTCATTTAAACGTTAAATTATTAACTATTGAAACTTATTCGAGATGGGTGAAATAGGCAGCAACAAATAAGAAAAACAGCGAACACAAAAAGAAATAAGAAACAAAAACAACGACGACTAACAAAATAATAAACTCACAAAAATTGTAATGAGAAAATTCTCATTTTTCCACACACCGAAACACATGTAACATTTTTTGAAAGATCGCGACGACGACAACAAATGTGTGTTGAATTGTCGATTCGGTGCACGAAAGCGAATAGCAAAATGAAAAGAAGCAGCAGCAGCAGCAGCAGCTCAGCAGCACCATTAACAACACGAAGAAGCAGCTCGATAATATGGTTTTGCTTATGCAAATACTTTGTTATTGGTTTGCGTATACGAGATCGAAAAAAAAAAAAAAAGAAAAAGAAAACACATCGAATATCTCGCAATAAGAACATAAAGTGTATAATAACCGAAGAAAAATCTAATAAGACGAATAATACCGTAACGAATGGCTAAATGAAGTATTGAAAATGCCGGCCACCAGTGCACGATCATCGTGGATCGCCATTTGAGCGCGTAATATATAGTTATATAGTTTTTCTTTTTTTAATTTTTCTCTCTTTCTTTCTCTCTTTCTTTCTCTCTCTCTCGCTCTCTCTCTCTTTATTTATATTTTTTTTCAACATATAAACATTTCATGTCTAATAAATGTATGGCCGTTACCATGAGAATTTAACTGGTAAGTTAAGTCATTGTATATCGGCAAATGCGATATATGAGATGATCCACAAAAAAAAAAAAAAAAAAAATTAAAGAAAATATGCAATAAGGATATTTTCTGTAGCTCTCTTCTCTCATGAATCAATGCTATGCATCCGTGTCATATGCACAAAATATTGAAAGTCTGCTAAAATTACCTATTTTATTATTATTATTATTTGAATTGGTATTCTTATTTGGAACCCGGGCATATATATATATATTCATTTCGATAATAATTCGAATACATGTGAATAAGAAATGGTTGTTGTCGTTGCCGCAATTGGTTTATGTGGCTCAAGATTATTCGATAACAATAAATCTATGTGCAGCGCGCAAACACACTATGATGGAAGAGCTAAAGCCAGTAAATCGCATTTAGAGAAACCGAAATCAATGATGAACACGCATACCTTATTAACTATGATACATATGCCGTGCACAATATTCTTTTTTTTTTTTTGTTTTTTTTTTTTCTTTTTGGGTTTGTGCAATGATTATTCACTTTTTATCACGGAGACAGAAAGTTGTCCGTACATTGTATGAGAGAATAAAAAAATGTCTTGTGCATAATCAACAAATGATTTTTCATGACAAAAAAAACTAGCATGTGAGAGAGAGATAGAGACAGAGAGACAGGGAGAGTGAGCGAAATAATAATAATAATAAAGTCGAAAAGAAGAAAAAGAAGAAGAAGAAGTAAAAGGAATAAAAATGAAATTGAACGAAGAAGGATGAAAATCGCTTGAATCGATCGGTGGAAAACATGAATTATGTCTGTTCGATGTGATTCAAAAGACGTTCTGTTTAGTTGCTTGGCAGGTTGCACCGTGTGTGTTGTTTTATCGGTTGCAAATGTATGGTTACTATAATTTTTGTTCTATATTCATTTGACATGGATGTATCTACCCGAGTTTGTGTATGCCCATGAACGAAATGCATCGCGATCCGCTTGAGATTATAAAAGGTGCAAAAGGTGCCTTTGATTCGGTTTATTTTAACTGTTTTTTTTTTCTGCTGCTGCTGTTACTTGGCATGTATCACGTCTTGCTCTTCTTCCTATTTCTCCATTTAAATTCAATCTGAATTGTGGGCACAAGCATGCACATTACACGTCGCTTTTATGCAAAAAAAATAATTCTATTTTTTTTTTTTGTCTTCAATTCTTTATCATAATTCTTTTTCGTTTTTTTTTTTCTTCTCTCCATTCTTTCTTACTTTTTAGAAATTTATACGGCCAAACTCTGTGACTTAATGCACACAGAGTTTTAACACCCATCCAAACATGCATACTCTTTTTTTTTCCTTTTCTCTCGTCTCAAAGTATAACTCGACGACGTGGCTTTGAAAGAGGAGATGATTCAGCGCTACATTTTAGCAACTAGTTGTCGTTGATGTTCAACAACTAAATGCTAATACAGAGATTCATTTCATTTATTCTTCTTTTTTTTTTTCGTTTTTTTTTTCTCTTCATATTTTGTTGGAATTGCTTCTACATTTCTGCATATTCAACACAATTGTATGCACTGTTTCATATTTTTCACTCATGTAGTAACACATTGTACATTTGTTAAACTAGCGCGAACACATGCGAAATAGTCGAGTGCCGCCAACGAGAATCAAGTAGAAAAAAAAAAAAAAAAAAGAATATATGATTAAATCGATATGAATGAAAATGGTAGGTAAAAATAAAATGAACAAAGATAACACTTTTTAAGTACACAGTTTATCTATCATGAATTGGAATTTATACCATTTTTTTTCCAACATTTTTTACTTCTTATTTTCTTCTCTTTAATGTATGCAATCACATTATTTAATTTTAATGAATAAATATGATGCAGTCAGTTGTTCAACTTCCAATAATAATATTCAGTGTTATTTTGTGGGGGGGAGGTGGCGGTGTTGTTTGTGTCATTTGGATGGTATTTATATACAAATTGATTAGCACTTTTTAGTATTGATTGCTTTTAGTTTTGGGAATGGTTAATTAATGATTTTGCCAACTGGATTGAATTTCATGAATATCAAAATGTCAACACAACATTACAATAATATCTGTCATGTTAATCACTTTATCACTGTAATTTGCCCGCACCAAAATTGACCAAAACGCGTACAACTTTTTTATTTTTGCTTTTGTTTTTTTTTTTTGCATTACCCGATTTCGAAACGATTGTCGACCGGTTTCAATTGAGTGTGACAATTTTAACGAGACTTAAAGTGTGATTTTGCCATCGTTTATGTTGTTTGATTAAGAAAATCATTCTGTTTTTCTCTTTCTCTTTCTCTCTTTTACACACTTTATGATTCTTTCAATCGTAAAAATGTCAATTGCAATTTTCGGAAAAACATTTCATTCGACATTGGTAATTTTCTAATCAAAAACCATCAAATTAACACGAACATTTGATAAATGTGTGTGCTGAAATGTTTATAATGTGACATTTTCGATTCGATCGGTGTGAACTGGTTCGCCAATTATTCAATATAAAAATATTCAATTCAAAAAGCTAGTGCACACGTACACGTACACAGGATATAATCAAAGTTTAGTGCAGAGCATTTTTTTTTTTTGTCTCTCTATTGAATTTTTTTGTTTTTTCTATTTATACGCACCGACTTTAAAATGCATTAGACTTTCAATTTATATTTTACGCTTATGACATATTACATATTATTATCGATTATTTGTTTTCATTTGATTTGAGACAATTACTTAGATTCCCTACTCTCAGCGTAATTTAAAATTGCGTGCGGACAATTTTTCTTTTTGCTGTTGAATTGACGCTGTCGGTTGTATGCATGCAGTTGTGCGTGTGCGTGTGTGTATGAGATGAAACATGATCAATAATGCATGTCTGTTACAAGACAAAAATTTTTCCGATACGAATGCGCACACTGAATTTTTATACATATATCAGAAGCATGCATCGTAATGTGCAAATACATTGAATGCAACAAACCGACGGCAAAAACCCAAGAGAAATAATAAGAAGAAAAAAAAAATCAACATGAACGACGATAATAAATAAAATGAATTGGTTTAATTATGATGGCTACAGCTCATTGGCGCGATTTATTGATTTTTATGCATGATTTTTTTGATATTGGTCATCGATGTGTGTTCTACACATTGCAAAGCTGACGCCAGAGAGAGAGAGAGAAAGAGAGAGAGAGAGAGTGAGTGAGTGAGAAATGTACACTGTACGCTTTGTAAAAAAAAACATAAGAGACTTTAGATTCGGAATAAAAAGCACCGATTTCCAAATGGAATTTCTAAATCGATGAGGTGATGTGATGTTCGATCTGTACCTGATATTTAATTACTCTTTATGGCTGTAATTAAATTCAGTGCACGTCTCAAGGTAACTAGGCCTTTTACTTGACTTGAATGAGAGAGGGAAAAAGAAAGATTAAGAAATAACATCGATTTATTGGAAAATTCGAATTGTTCAATTGGAAGCTCGGTAGACGATTTACAAATGTGATGGCTCTCTAATCGAATTGTTTTGTTTTTATTTAGTTATTATCAGACAATTTTTTCAAAAGTTTTTATCAGTTGTTGTCGTCGTAGTCGTCGTCGTTGTCGTCGTCGTTGTCGTCGTCGTCGTCGACGAATTGCAAATTACGAATGCCATTTTCGAGGGAAACTTTTCACAACGACAATGATGATGATCAGTGATCGGAATGACCTACGCATTGAGAACAACGAAAAGGAATTGAAGGAAACAACACGAACACGACCATTCAATCGACAAAAAAAAAAAGACACTCTGAGCATGACAATAAGAAAAAATACACGTTAAAACGGTTAGTGTTGTTGCTGTTGCTATTTTACTTTTCTACAATTCCATTGCAATGAAATCCCTTTGTTGTAATTATTTTCGTTGCATGTGAGCTAGAAATGGTGTCTTTTTTAGCGGTTTGTCTTTGCTTCTGTATATCTGTTTCCCAATGAAATGTTGTGCAAACATGTCTGTTTTTCATTTGAGCTTTTTCGTTGTTTTTTTTTTTCTTTTTTTTCTTTCTTTCTTTCTCGAATGTAATAAGAAATTAAGTGCCTGTTCAAGTAACTTAAACTATCATGTAACCGACTACCGGATTCAAATGGCGCACAAACGATACAACAAGAAAGAAAAAAAAAAAAACAAACAGAAAATGTAGAAAAAAACATTATCAACAACAACACTTCGACGACCAGAACAATGATAGAGAAAGAAAAAGATTTGGCAAAGAGAAATCGAGTTGCAAAAGAGCCTCAGACACTAGGTTTTATTTAGACGGAAAATCCCCGCAAATCGCTATACTTTCACAGCTGTGTATAATGTCATGTAAAAACTGGCAGCAATTTTAAGATATGTTACTTGTTTCGTTGTGTTCTAAATTGAATACCATTCCATCAGTGCGGTTTAGCTAACGAAAAACAATCCTAAATCTATTTAAAGTGCAGATCGAGTGAAAAAGACTGAAAAGAGAGAGAGAGAGAGAGAGAGAGAGAGAGAGAGAGAGAGAGAGAGAGTGAAACAAAGATTAAGCTCGGAAAGGGCGAGGAAATGAAATAAAAAGAGAGAAGGCGACAATGTGGCGGAAAAAAGCGAAAAATCCGTCGAAAAGTGAAGAAATCGCAACGGTATTTGTGTGAAAATTGCAACCAAGGGTAAAAAACTTGTTGATGGAATTTTTATTTCAATTTGGCATAAAATATCGACATGAGTCACAGTTAAAATGCTTAGAATATCATTTGTTTTTTAGCATGAAATGGGCTGTTTCAGTTTCTTGTTTCCTTTCTATCATATCTATTTTGTGTGTGGATTTCCCCTTGATTAAACACTTTTTATTTGTCTATTTTTTTGCTTTACTCGGTTGTCGGTTGTGTTCTTATTACATACCAATGAAATTCGTTTCAATGTAACTAAACAAAATATTTAATTGCATTTGTAATTGCGACTAGTGAGAATGTGCACGAAACTAAATTGAAGATTGAAATTGTACGAAGAGGAATAAAAGGGATTCAAATGCTTATGGCCAGTGTGACGAGAGCACAAAAAAAAAAAAAAAAAAATTAAGCGAAATCGTAGAATGCATTCTGGCAATCGAGGATGGGGAGGAGGTGATGATTAAACGCCATTCGTACAAATGAGTGTGTTTGCATTTTAGTATTTACAATTCGTGATTAGCCTGGATAATAAGATAAACACCAAAGGCGCCGTACCGATTATTAGCTGCGAATTTAAAATGTATTCTGCAATTGTTGATCCAAATCACCTAGAATACCCTTTTGTCGCCGCTTGGCGTTTTTGTTTTCTTCTTCTTCTTCTTCTCTTCTTTTCCTTCTTTTCCTTCCTTGCCTTCTTTCTGCTTTCAAAACTACTGCTCGCCTCCTTCTTCTTTTTCTTCGACTCCTTTTTTTTCATCCATTTATTTTTATTTAGTCATTTTCGCTCGTGATTATTATTGTGTGATTATTTCGTTGTCGAATTGTTTTCTTTCTTTTTTACTTAAATTTCAATTCATTTTGTTCTCTTAGTTAGTAAATTCGTCGTGCAATCGTTGCAGACTTTTTAGAAAGTGTGAACATTTGGTACGTGATAATGATATAAATGTCGTGTTTTTGTGCACACACACACACATACACATATTTATATATATATACATCTTTCAAATGATCGCGTCGAGGAGTAGGTGTTTTCTTGTGCACTTTCGGGTCACATAATCTTTGGAACATGAACTGTATCTGGGCAGAAATTTTTTGTATTTTTTTTTTTTCGCTTCTTTTCGACTTTTCTGTTTGACATGCTTGAAATCGGATTGAAGCTCATGTTCTCAGTCATAGAAGTTACAGAAAAGAAATTTGCACGGAGACGCAAAGAGTGACTAAACGAACGATCGATTCTTTCTCCAATTGACTGTGTCGCATTTTTTTTTTTTTCATCTTTGTCGCTTTTGCGAAAAGTAAAAAGTTTACACGATTCAAATGAGAGGAGGGAGGGATGGTGTGATTTTGGTTAGAAGATGGAGACGTGAAGAGCATGAGAAAGCGAGAGAAAACGAGAGAAAAATGAATAAAAGAAAAAGAGAAAGAGAGGGACAAAAACGTGATGTTCAATAGTCTATTAATGCCTTTGACACAACAAGCCCAAATTTGATGCAGTGGCACAATTCACACAAACACGTATATCTATATCCTGAGTGCGGATTGTTTCATTGGCGCCACCATCACTGGCACGTTTATCAATACCACAATTCAATAGCTCCGTTTTAACTCGATCTCACTCTCTTCTTCCTCTGTCTCTCTTCTTTTCTCTTTTTTGCCCAATGTCTCTCGATCTGTTCATCTGTTTCATTCGATCTTTTACATTATTGCATTCGCTCGTTCATTGTATTTCGATCGATTGTTGTTTATTTGTTCGTTGTTGTTGTTGTTGTTGTTGTTGTTTTTTTTTTTTCTTCCGAAACTACTAAATATTCCATGCATTGAGCATAATAATTCAATTAGATGCTTGGCTTTGTTGCCGGAACACGATCTTGTGCATGTAACTACGGGAACAGTGTCGCGTTTGAAGTGCATACAATTGGTTAACGGTGAACTAAGAAATCAATACACAGGTAATTGCTACATAATTGTTTCATGTTGTTGTTGGTTTTTGTTTTTTTTCTTCTTCTTCTTCTTCTTTTTCTTCATCTTCTTCTCCGTCTCTTTTATTTCCATGTGTGTGTCTTGTTCCTTATAATTTTGCTCGCTTTGCTTTAAGCATATGCAAACATTCGACCGACCAACCGAACAAACCATTCGCCGAATTTGATTTGTTTTATTCAATTTTGTCTAACAATTTGCTGCGTATGTAAGCAAATACTTTCTAATAAAAGATTTCCCAGCTTCTCAATTGAAAGCCAACATTTGCTATTGTTTTGCTTTTGTAACATTTTTTTTTTCTCCTTTTTCTTATCATGTTCTTGTATACTATTGTGAAATTCATTGGAAAATGTTTAAGAATTCACGATGAGTTTCATCTTTAGTCCATTAAAGTGTTTATCGATGGATATTTATATTCGAAACGGTCATTTCATTGGAATGAATCTATTCAGTTGCAAATGAGTAATATGTGCGTAGCATAAATAATGATTAAATGTGTTAGTAATTGTAATGATTATATTATTGACATAGTAAATTGAAACTGAATGGATGATTGTCATTTGAAAAATGAATTTGATTTTTATCATGTTTAACCGTATCGGTAAACGAATGACCAAATTTGTATGATTATTATTGTTCTAAAATCCATGAAATTTGTGAAATGGCATTTCCTTCTATCTACCAAAATGGGTAATATCAAATCAATTTTGATTGATTTATTTGATTTTTGTATTTTCATCATCAACACACACATCATTCGATCAGTTTGGATTTCTATCTTGGATTTGATTTTTCAAATGCAGTGTTTTGCTGTTCTTGTTATTCTTATTTCAATTGTTGTTTTTTTTTTTTCTTTCTTTCTTTCTTTCTTTCTTCTCATTTCATTTTGAAATGCATGTGTGCACAGGTACATTATCTTTCGCTCAATATATATTTGCAGTGTTTGTTGAAAATCGTTTCGAGATAGCAGATAGAGTACAAGCGAACGATCGAAACGAGTGTGGAAAGCAAATTTACAGCTATATTATTTACTTTGAAATAAATGTCTCATTTAACTGTAATCGGAAGCTTGTTTTATTTGTCGATAGAGATATTTATTTTTATCTGTTCGGTTTGTTGTTCTTTTTTGCCAATTGCTCCGCAAGGCTTATTGTATTTGCTTACGGATTGGCAAGTAGTGTCAGCTAAAGAGAGAAAGAAGCGCACCTTTTGTGTGTTATTTTTCCCCCTTCATGTGCTGTGCTTTGTTTTTGTATGTATGATGATTTTTGTTTTTCTTTTCGTTTTAACATTTTTGTTGTTGTTGTTTCAACAATTCTCGCCAATGTGCTTCTCCGTACAATCGATGCACAAAATGCACTGCACTCTCTCCTCTCTCTCTCTCTCTCTCTCTCTCTCACTCACTCACTCACTCACTCAAATTAAACGGTATTACACACAGATATCTCTACCTGAAAATGTAAGCTGAGAAACCGTCTCAATGAAGTCACATTAAAATGCCATTTCGTATAAATAACAAAGCAAAATGATCCACTTGATCGGTTAAATTGGTTGTTGTTGTTGTTTTTTGTTTTGTTTTGTTTTTTTTTTTTTTTTTTTTCGTGTGATGCAAGTGTCGCACTGATAGTCTATGTGCCCATATTGTTTTCCAATGTCTTTGCAATTGCAACGTTTGTGTGTCCATTGAAAAAAATGATTTCCTTTTATGCGCAGTCATTACATGCTGCTTTGTGTCATTTTCTCTTCTCGAAAAACTACTTCATAGGCTCGATTTGCTGTTCATGTTTTCATTTCTCTCTCTCTCTCTCTCTCTCTCTCTCTCTTTTGTTCTCAACCATGAGATAGCTCAAGAGATCATCGAATGTACAAACTGCACATTATTTGCACCTCTCTCTCTCTCTCTCTCTCTCTCTCGCTCGCTTGATCCTGTAATCTGTATGTTGTTTGCATTTGCCGTTGTTTTATATGGATTTTTAAACGAATCAAACGTGATTTAAATACAAAACAGTGTGAAGAAAAACAATGCAATGGATTTGTTCTATTTACTGCGCATCCTGACCAAAAACTCTCATCATGCATATATACATCAGACAATGTCATGTAATTGATAGTTTAATTTCTATTCGTCATATATACAGTGCAGTGCAGTTGAACTCGGCAAATTATTTTCGGTTCCATTTCTCTCTCTCTCTCTCTCAATCTCTCTCTCTCTCTCTCTCTCTCTCTCTCTCTCTCTCTCATGCAAATCTCCATCAACATCGATCTGTTTCCTTTGTTTCTTTGTTACCTGCTAGAGATGCAATCGGGTTTAGCTGTCACATTTTTGAATCTGTTACGCGCTGAAATGCATGAATATTATATTTATATTGCAACTGTTTGATCCCCAATCGTCGTAAACGGTAAAAAATGCAAATGAAACAATCTGAGATGAATGTGATTTGTTTTTGTTGATCCACTGATTGATTGTTACCGTAAGCAAAAATTACAATTTCAGCGAAACTCTTTTGCGCGCACACACACTCACTCACACACACACACACACACACACACACAGGTATATACACCGTACACACAATCATAAAACGCTAATAATATTATCAAATCGGTAACTTGGCATAAGTAAGTCACGTTCGTTTATGAAAAATAATGATACGGGACAGAGAGAGAGAGAGAAAAAAGTGAGAGAAAGAGAGAGAGAGAGTGAGAGAGAGAGGAGAGAAGAGAAGGAGAAAGAGATACCAAAACTGACAGAGCGCAATGAGATTGCAAAAAATGTTCTTGTCTCTTTTGAAAACTTGAAATGTTATACGGTTTTGTTGAGCGCAAGCCATCCAAATGATGTGACAATGAAAATCACATAACTGCAATCTTTGCATCTTTTTCGCATGCAAAACATATTACTCATTCGCAATGGGAACATTTGATTTGCAAATGTGATTCGTACTCAAACGGAATATTTGATTAGGTTTCTGTTGATTCAATCACCTGCATCATTGCTCTGAACAAAATAAAAGCATATTGTTGTTTTTTTTTCTTGATTTAAGCGTTCTCTCTCTGTCTCTCTCTCTTTCTCTTTCTCTCTCACTCCATCTTCCGCTGACTTTTTTTTTCAATTTTTCGCTCTACAAAATGAAAAGAGTAGACAAAGATGAAAACGAAAAAATTGGAATTTCAAATGAATAACTGAAACAAATGTGATCTTAAAAGATCCGATGGTTTGAAATCCATTCGATTATTGTTCGACACAATCAACGGATTTGACTAACCATTTTCCAAAATTGTCTAATGCATAATGATGTGTTTAGATGGTGATTATAAGCGGCAAACCTGTCACATAAACATTAATTATGTATTTAGTTTCATTAGCTTTAGCATACATGATAATTAATTGTGTTTGCAATTGCCATCATTTTACAATTTAAAATGGAATTTAAAGAAAGAAGAACAAAACATATATAATAATTTTCAACCAAAACGTTCTTTCATCGGTTGATAATTCCATTTCTTTTTTTTTTTTTTTTGGGTTTGTTGATTCCCATGTGCACACCGATAACCAGAGGCATCTTGAAATCGTTATTCAAGATTCTCTTTTTGACTTCCTTTATTTTTTTATTTTTTATTTTTTTTTATTCTCTCAAATTCTCTTGCGCAGCCAACAAAAGGTTTTTTTTTGTACACAATTTTGACATTGAGACTCGCTAATAGATGATAGTTTAACTTAAAACTGATAATTATCGCTGGTTTGCCGGCGCTCGCACATGCCCAAAACAAAATTACATGATCATACAAACTGATGGTCAACAGATACACATATCCAAATGTTTACTTAATAATAAAAAATCCACTAATAGAGTCATTAATTACGTGATTTCCCTACTAATGGATTATAAATGGTGCGGTTAATTCACGTTTATTATATATTTCAGTCTTTGATTCTTTCTCTCTCCCTCTCTCACTCTCTTCTTCATAAATTTTCTTTTCGTTGATTTGATTTAAAACAATATACGGAACAATGCCAACAATTCATTTTTCATAAACCAAATACGTCCTGGCTGAATATATCGATTTATCACCGAAAAATATAGAAATAGTGAGAAACATCATGAAATCGAAATAAGAAGAAAAATCCTCAAATTCATTGTGATGATCAGAAAATAAACCAACAAAAATGTGAAAAAAAAAGAAAAAACTTTCTTATTGTCAACGTTAACGATGATCATCTAGATCGTTTTCTTTTCATCTTAATTCGAAATGACAAATGAACATATTTGTGATGCCGTAAAATCTCTCACATTTTATTTGACAAATATATTCACATAACAATAAGTAAGAGACATTTATTCATTGTTGATAAACAAGTGAAAATGAAACAAAACCGCTGTACTTTATTGTTTATTAACAATGACCAACGGAGGGGGGAAAAAAATTCGATGTTAATTTCGAAAGTCTTTAGATATTGTTTGTCCATGTTTGTGTGTTTGTGTGTGTGTGTGTGTGTGTGTGTGTGTGTGTGTGTGTGTGTGTGTGTGAGTGTGTTGAAAGGCAAAAATGGTTTGTCAATATTGAATCAAATTGAGATTCTTCACACATTGTATGTCTCATTTGGTTGTTACTTGTTCTGTTCACTGAAAAACCATCATACAGAATTTCTTCATGTTTTTCGTTGAAGTGAAGCACCACACAGCGTTTCAAATTGGTTTGATGTTGACAAAAATACTAAAAAAAAACGAAAGAAAAATAAAAAAAACAACTCAGTTCGCACGAAAAGTAAACATACGGTTTAATTGTACATTAAATAAGGTACGAACGCGAGAAAGATGTGAAAGATGAAGACGGGTCCAATCAATCGATGGCTTAAAGCCCATTTTGATTTTTGGGCGGCTGAGGTGACAACAGCAACACACTGATTATTTTTTTCTTTTTAACGGTTGTTAATGTCGCGTTATTGTTGGTGTTTTTGCTTTTGGCGTGTAATTTATTCCAAACTAAATGATGGATATTTCTTTTCATGCGTGCGCATGGCTTGTGCGCGCTGCTTGGTGGGCATCATTTGACAGTAAATGATATTTCAATCGCTTTTTTTCCCTTCTTCTTCTTTCTCTCTCCTGCGCGTCATTCATGTTGTGTGTTGATCGTGTGGTTATTCATGTTCACTTGTGTGATTTGTTTTTTTTTTTTTCATTTTCTGCCTTTGTATTCTTTGTCTATTCAACATGGCACAGTTGTTTTCATTCGCGTTCGCAGTTGTAGTTCTAGCAATTTTGAGAGCATCAATTTGTATTTAGGGATAAAAACGACAGCAAACGAACGTTAAACAGTTAAAAAAAAAAAAGGGAAACATTGGAACAATCGAAATCAGAAATAGAAAACCCACAGTGTGACAGCGCAGAGACCCATTGAGAAAAACAAATTGAAAAGAAATAACTCGTTAGGCAAATAGGCAGAAACCATTTATTCTACTTAAAACTATTCAATATTATTTATATATATAGCGTAGTTTTTGAGTTTTTTTTTTTTCTTCTTTGGCTTTCGCTGTGCGTCGCCGTTCAAACAAATCATTTAGTATTTTGGATGTGTATTTCTGAAATGCTTTCCTGTGTAACGTGCACTGTATGTGCGAAGGCGCACAAAAGCGCGTGTGAGCGTTTGCGAGAATATACGCGCCAATAGAGAATTACATTTAACATCTTCATTTTGGAATCCAATTCCTCGAGCCATGTTAATGAAAAATGAGAACCGCATGCGAAATAAGCAGAACTATGATAGTTGTGTTTTTTTTCCATTTCTTCTTCAAAAATATCATTCCATTTCTCAATTCTTTCTCATTCATTCGTACTCCTCCAATGCAATGATGAATGGTATGAAACAACTTTACCCCATTGTTTACGTGTCGCTTGATTATTTCGTTTTCTTTTCATCTTCTCTGTGTCTGTTGTTTTGGAATTCTGGTCTGATCGCAGAGCTTAGGCATTGTGGTAAGCTTGCTGTGATAGCTTATGTTCACGCCAATGTTTCAAGAAAACTATTCAAAGAGATTAGGGTTTTTATTTTATGATTTATGCATTCAAATCCAATTGAATATTGGTGTAGAACATTTGTTTGTTTTAAATTTTTTCTTTTTTTTTTCTACTTTTGTTTTATCTCGATTTTAGGTTGTTGACATTCGATTTTTGCCATGATCATGTCATGTTATGTCAATTTGTCGAAAACACGCACATGTATTCATACATGAAAAGTGATTATTCAATGAATCCAAACATTCATGCCATGTTTTGAAATGACAATTCATTCAATAAATGATCAAATGAAATTCGACCATTTTGGTGTGTATTTTACACATGTTCAAATATGAATTTTGAACTTGCACATTTTTCAAATTGAACACTTTTTGTTTTATCTTTAACTAGACGATATTTATCGAATTGTTACTATGATCATTTCGTAGCGATAAAACATTTTCTTTCGTAATAACCAATTATAAAACAAAATAAAATCCCAATATTTCAGAGCAGAAAATTTAACATTTCAATCATATTAGCCATCATAAGCCTATCTGCATAGAAGAAATCAAAAAAAAAAAAAAAGAAGAAGAAAAAATACGAAGAGAGAAGAAGAAAAAACTACAACCAGCTAACAATGAAGAACAACAACTTAACAATTCATAGCTATAAGACGAAATGATTAATAAGACACAATTACATTGTCATAGCCTCATGATCAGCTCGTGAATTATTGAAATCGTCGAAAATATCACATAATCTCTTAATATACAACTTATTCATCTTTTAGAATTTTCATACCGATTTTTTTTTCTTTTTTCTTTTTCTTTTTTTTTTGTTCGTCATTCTTCAATTTCATTCTCACTCAATTGAACGATGATCATTGTGTTCAATAAATAAATCCATGAAATTATATTATGAAATTTTTGTGATTTGCCATTGAATAAAATCATCATACAATTGAGATGAGTTGATTCGCTTTCGATTCTTAAAGTTCAAATCGTCAACGAGTTCAATATAGACAATATGTCGCTCGATTTAGGTTTTTTTTTTGCTCTTTTTGCTTTTTTTTGCTTTTTCAAAAAGCAATTTCAATTGAATTATTGTCAAAATGGTTGGAAAAATCCCGAACAAAAAAAAAAAAAAAAATTTTTCACGTCAAATTATTGATCGAACAAATTGGAAGAAGGCTATTTATCTTTTCATCGTTTCATTATTTACCGACCTCTGCATTTCAATTGCATTGGAATAACATTCAACTTCCATCGAAAGTTTTAATTTTCAGATGAAAAAAAAAAAAAAAAAAAAATTTGTTTCGTTTTCTTTTTTTTCAACTTTCTGTTTCAGATTTGTGCTTCTTCAATACAGTATGCATTACGGCGTTGTAGTATTTCTCCCTCTCTCCCTCTCTCTCTCTCTCTCTCTCTCTCTCTCTCTCTCATTCTCTCTCATTCTCTCTCTTCTTTTTCTCATTCACTTTATATTCATTGTATCAGCTCTCATTATTTGTTAAAATGTTTTTGATTTTGTTTTTTCCATAGTAGTTATTGTTCACGTTTTCTATTATCATACGATACACAATGAGTATAATGAAAAAGAAATACTTGATGCTAAAGACAGAACAACATGCTAGACAACATGTATATCTATGCGCAATGCGCACCATATACAAACAACCAATGAGAGACACTAAATCATGACATAATTTGATTCGTGATTTATTTAATTATAAAATTACTGCAATTGAGCACTTCTTCGTTAGATTTTTACCGATTTGCCATTTGATTTTTACTTTATCTATCGATTTTTTTCTTTTTTTTTTTTCCTTTTTTGTTTAATTCGTCTGTATTGAATTGTTTACTCACTGCTTCATCAGCAATTTCCACGTTGTTTTATTCGCTACATGGATTCATTTCGATGGGATTATATAGCATTTGATTTGTCTTTTTTGGATTCGTCTCATTTTCAGCAATCATAAATAATTACGTTTGCTTCGTTACCGTGCCAATTGTGCACAGTGAATATTTTCATGAAATTTATGATTTTCTTCGTTCTTGTTTTTTTTTTGTTTTACTTTCATGTATTTTTTTTTTTCTTTTTTGTTGTATTGTAAGAAATTCAATTTTTTTGTGTGTGTAAAATTAAAAGCGAAACAATTGTGTACTCTGTAATTCTAATCAATCGATTTCAATCGCTATTTTTTTTGGATTTTTTTTTTTTTTTTTTGAGAAAATTTAACTAATTACTTACTTGCATTCGCCTGGAACATGACAGTATCCATGCACATCATGACAGCCCCGCGTACAAATGGCTAAAATGAATTTTGGAAATCGAAATTCGCATTTGTTTAAATTTAATTGTGACAAAAAAAAAACTGTTAAAAAAAATCATTTGTGAAAAACTCAAACTTATGAGTTTGGTTTCTTTTTTTGAGGAGGGGGATGTGTTTTTAGAAATAAATTTGATTTTTCTTGTACAAACCTTGTTCGCAATTATCACCTTTCCATCCACTTAAGCAAATCTTATTTCCGCGTTCGCTACAGGTATAATGACCAAATTGGTCATTACGTGGTCGACAAAATTCTGTACATGTTGTGTTGAAATAATGTGTGTCGCATTGTACACGAATACTGGAAAATAGAGAGAAAAAAAAAAACAAAATAAAAAAAACACTATTTAAATTTGCACAAAAAATGCAACACCAAAAGAATATCCAAATGAAAATTCGATGCAACCAAAAAAAAAAAAAGGTCACACAGATCACAATGGACATGGAACATGAATATCAAGTGAACAATCAAATCAAATTATTATTTAAACAATAATTGCATAGTAAACAATTTTTCACTTACCGATACGTTATCCGTGCATTTTTTCCAATGTGATTTAATGTATGCCATTCGGATGATGGTAAAATTACACCAGAAAACGATGCTTCGTCAATCAATTGCTCTGATACTGCAAAAGAAAGATACAAAAATTCAAATAATATTCAGTTGTTAAATTGCAATAAAGATCAACCATCGATAGTAATTGTGTTAAGATCATTTCGGTGAATTTTGCAAGTGTTTGTTACAAAAGCAAAAATTTGTTAGAAAAGAAATGGCATTTTGAGTTTTTTTCCCATTTTTTCGCTGTTGTTGTTTTGAAACATGAATAGAAACGTTGACACCCAAACACTACTTCCAGCAGCTTGAAATTGCTGCAATCGATCAATATTATCCATGGATCGAAAGAAGAAAAAAAGAAAAAAAAAACAAGCAAATTTCGAGAGTATTGCTCGTGCTTGACATTTGATTTAGATCGAAAAACACTGAAACCGATTAAGTAAATTTTTCATCATTGGAAAATGTTAGATAGTGTTTTATTTTTTATTGGAACCCGAAACAAATGGACTTTTTTATTTTCCATGAATTCGGTAAGTAAATCAAATAAATCTCATGTCATGAAATGGACAATTTGCTAATGGAAACAACTTGAATGATGCACAATAAGAAAATGTTTAAGAAAATTAATGAAAATCAGTGAGAAAGTAATAAAAAACAAAAAAAAAAAACAAAAAAAGAAATAAATATGGAAAAACTGGCTTAGTTTATAGCAGTGTGAAACTGTGCAAATCTGACTGTGTGAATCGATGAGAATATTGTTCATTTATACCACAGTGTATAGAGTTAAGCATTAGTACAATGGACACATGCATTATATGCACAGTAAGCATTCAAACGTAGATCTCAGCATTCATTGTGAGAGTTGGCAATAAATTTATTAGAAATTGGTTCCATAGAAAACGCCAATAGTGCAACGCAAAAATAATAATAATAATAAAATAAAAAAAAAAATAAACAAACCGAAAGAAAAACGCGAGCGAGTACTGCAAGCGATCGCACACACATAGAAAAATAATAAATAATGCCTGTGGGTATTGGCAAAACCAAGATGCTCTTCGCTTCTATTTTAAATAATTGTAAGATGTCAATTGAAATCACTGGTTGTAAATTGTTAACAAGGCACACGAAGGGAGTCATTCACAGAGCGGATAAAAAACAATATTTATTCATTTTCGTTCGTTTGTATTCGGCTCACTCTCAATTTTGCAATCAATATGTCTTTCTCTTTTCGTTCTTTTCTTCTTCTTCTTCTTATTTTTCTTCTCTCTATGTCGATACAGAAATGCCGCTACATGGTTTAAAATAATTTCATCTTTTGTCTTCCTTGTTCGGGACATTTTATAAGGTAATTTTTTTGTTAATATTTTTTTTTCTTATTTTCCATGCATTTCTTTCGAAGAAATAGAGAACAAAGTGATTTCTGATGAATTTTTTTTTTCAACAAACACTTTGTTATTAGTTGAACATGTGCATATTATTTAAATTGAAGATTAAACTTTGACTGGTTCATCACTGACCATCATCAATCTGATTAAAACCTTGTAAATTGAAGACAATCGTATTCTTTTTTTTTTTTCTCAAAGAACGAGAAAAAAAAACAACTATAACAACATAAAATGCATTAAGTTGAGGAGAAAATAGATTAAATCAGTTCACTTGTCAATCGAAACCGATAAAACGGATCAAATTGAATATATTAGACAATTGACACACAGGCCAAATCATTTGGTGATGCGGCGGAAAGAGAGGATTTAAATAAATAGAAAGAGAGGATTTTATCTCAAGCATAAATATGTTGAATTCCAAGATATATTCAATGTTGAATAAGACAAAAACACGAAAAAAAAAAGAAAAAAACCAAAATAAAGGGCAGCGATAAAAGGAAGCACGAGAGGAAAAAAAAAAACTAACGACAACACACATCGTTAATAATGTAACATAAGATTACTTACCTGGATAAGAATTGTTGTACATATCCAACGCTTGAAGTATCAGCGTAAACGATTTCTGAAATTGAAAGAGAGTAAATTACGTTGAGAATAGAACATTGGTCATACGAAATATATATCGAAAAATAAATTATTACAAAATTGAAACAAATTAAATTGTAGAGAGAAGGATATAAGGTATAGAAATAATAAACATGAAAATAAGCATAAAACTAAGGCACACACCGACCAAGAAGAGAGAACTCAACAGAATCGTGCACAAATCTATCATGTGCATAGAGACTGCAACTGTGTATGTGTGTACAATGTAAACGCAGATAAGACGAAGACGTTGAGAAAAAATAGAGAGAGAGCGAGCGAGAAAGAGAAATTAATCTAATCATTTCACACAAAAGTCGATACGTAACAAAATGTCGAAATGATCACTAAACGATTTTATATTTTTCCGGTAAATTAAAGAGAAACTGAACTTATCGACACATTTGAAATAGTTTATGAACTGTTTGAAACTTGTTCATCTGACCTAGCCGACGCAACTCGCGACCATCTAAGACACACAGCGAATATACATTTTTCTCTCGCTCTTGCTCGTTCTGTGTCTCTCGCTCTCTCTCTCTCTCTCTCTCTCTCTCTTTCGCTCTAGCTCTATCTCTCTATTCTCTCTTTCTTTCTTTCTTTCTCTGTGACTTTCTTTTGGCGTCGTGGTCGACGTCATCATTTTTTTTTTTTCTTTTTTCAATTTTTCACTGGAAAAAAAATCGAAATTACATGGTAAATTCAGTATTTATCGCTTTATTTCAATGGCCTTTTCACCGTTTCTTCTTCAATTCTTTATATATATATATTTTCATCGTTTGTTGTCAATCCGGTCGATATTTTGATTCAAATTCCAACGAGAATATTTCATGAGAATCGAATCGGAAACCGAATTTCAATTTATTTTATTTTTTTTTTTTTTTTTTGTTCATTCATTTTGATTTTCATTTCATTTCATTTGAGAACATTCAGCAATGATTCTTGTAATGCGAATGAATGGTATCGCATTAACGTTCTAAATCTGGATAATCAATGAAATCGAATTGAAATCTTTTTCTGGATATTATTAATTAAACAATTTGCTTTCAGAGATTTTCGATGAATGAATATTCTATATGTGTGTTGAATGAATTTTGTGTTTTCTCATTGATACATGCACATATATACATATCCGTCTATCAATTTCAGATGAGAATGAATTGTACACTTTTTTATCGGACAAATCATGTTCCGCATATTTCGTTTAATTAATTGAGTGGAATGTTTTTTTTTTTCTTTTTTCTTTTTTTTCAAATGTGTGTGTTCTACTGAAATGCCGAAATATTTTGAATTTATGTCATATAAAAAAAAAGCATTCGGGGACGATGATGAGACAAGAGATGGACACAGCAAGATAAAACATTTTTTATTTTCGATTGAAAGATTTTAATCAATTTGCTTGCTAAAAAAAAAAAAAAAAAAACATTTGACAAATGCGATTCGCAAACATTTTTAATTTTGACACAAATCTGTGAAACTTGTTATCATCATTTCAAATAGAAAGAAGGACAGAAGCAGAATATGGTTTATCATTATATAGTATTAAAATAAAGAATAAAAACCGGAATTTGATGATCATTTGAAAACGATATAGCACGAACACACATTGAGCTATTTCTCACCAAAAATTAAATTAAAAAAAAACGCGCGCACACACACACACACACAGCCGGCAAAATAAAAATCATTGTGAAATTTCCTAGCACGTTTTATTATTTCTATTTTTCATTCTGTTTTTTTTTTCTCTTTTCGTTGAATTTTTATTTATGAAACATTCAAAAGATTGAGAAGCATTGAATTATTTTCGTCTCGTGTCTACTGATTCGGTTCGTATTGTTGTTGTTGTTGCTGTTGTTGTTACTTTTTTTTTCTGTGTGCATTCGTGTTAAATTTAATTGGCTCGTTTTTAAATGCATGGACGACAAACAGAGAGAACACCGACATGGCCAATGGAAACAACATTACATGAGAAAGATGATGAAAAAAAAAGAAACAACAACAAAAAAATTGAGTTTTTTTTTTATCTCCTCAAAGAAAATAAAAGACCAGGAAGCTATCATTTGATTCAGTGTATTGTATCCATTGTGATCGAATTACGTATCAATTTCATCATAATTTTATTCTATCGTGTTGATGATACATTTCTCTCTCGTGATCATTTTTGAGCCATTACATGCAACGAAATGATTTGCTTTTGATACATTTTACCAGTTTGCTGATATATTATAACCGATGAATTGTTAAAGTTACACTATATTGCTCCGAATCAAGTTTAAGTGATTTTTTCTCGCTTCATTTTGCTTTCGAGTTTTTTTTTTCTCTATCTCTCTATCTCTCTCTCGCTCTCTCTATCTCTTCTAAATAAACATTTTGATTTCTGCTACCAAATAGTAGCTCACATGAACTTTTAGTTCATTACGTGAGCTAGCATCGGGTCATCGGAATTTGTATAAAAATTTGCATCCTTGTATCTTGAACACGGTTCGTGTTTGCATTTCAGTTTAGTTGATCGTTTTTTTCTTCATTCTTTTTTTTTTTCTTGTTTCTGTTTCTCACAAATGATTGCCGTTTGAAAAATGGTTTTCAACAATTTTCCATAGAGTTCATTTATTGCTGTCAAAAAAGAAAAAAAAAAAAAAAAAAAAAATGAAATGAACGAAAGCTAAAATAAACGCAATAAGACTCGCTTTTCATGTTTGGCCAAAATATACCAATTTCGCGTTGGCAAACGAAAAAAAAACACACACACACACAAACACTCTATACAAATTGGCCGAATACACATCGTATAAATTACAAAACATAAAAAGACATTCAACGTTTCAATACAAAATGCAAAAATTATTGGCTTTAAATTTTGCATTCGCTGCTGGAATAAACCACAAATATTGTCCAAAATACACGTAAGAAAGTGCGCGTGTATGTTGGTGTATTTTTTTTTTTTTTTTTTTTTTTTGATCGAAAGCCTTTTCATCGATAAAAACATCAAACGAAACCAAAACAATTTGCGGTTTCAAATGTTATTAAAAACCAATGCGAACAAATTGAGCATTGTAAACACACAGTAGCCACTTAACAAAATTCATGATGTGAAAAACCTATCGAAGCTGATTCGAGAAAAATTTTCAATTGTATGCCTTACCAAACAAAAGAATATATAAACACTTTCTGAAACACAACTGTTTCTTATCGAATCTTTATATGGTTGAAGTGGGCGTTGAATCGGTTTTCCATGTGCTTCTGTTTTTCTTTTTTTTTTTTCTCTCTCTCTCTCTTTTTTTCCGTTTTGTTTGGGAACCATCGAAAAGTTCATATATTCAAATGCATTGAGTGTACATTTTCATTTGAACCGTTTTCGATTCGACTGGTTTTTTTTTTTTCTTTTCTTCTTCTTTTGCATGATGATTTTTGTATTTTTCACAGCGCAATTTGAATTTGATTTCATTTAATGATTACTAGAAATGAAATTAATGCTTTGGTCTTTTCTACTTCTCTGTTGTTTTTTTTTTCTCTTTTTTGTAGAACAAAAAAAATCCTATGCAATCGGATACGTTGTTTTATTGTTGTTGTTCTTTTTATTTTCAGTTAAATGCTCGGAATATAATGCAAACAGTTGAAAAGCATTGCTACACTCGTTTTTCATAAAGGCAATGCACTTGTCTTGGATTGATGGCTAAAATCTTGTGTAAAATAAATAATGGCTAATTATAATTTATGAATAAGTTTGTATCGAAAACCAATGGATGCGAATGAGATAGATGATTTGAGATGATGACGAAGGCGAAGAAAAGACAGAGAAATAGAGAGTAAGTAAGAGAGAGAGACAGAGAGAGACAGAGAGAGAGAGAGAGAGAGAGAGAGAGAGAGAGAGAGAAAGAGAGAGAGAGAGAGAGAAAGAGAGAGAGAGAGAGAGAGAGAGAAAGAGAGAGAGAGCAAGAGCTACCAAACGAACTGAATAGCAGCAATATTACCGAAGTCGAACAACCAAAGCACAGACAACAATATATCATAAAATCTTATCGATTGGTCTCTTGAGCTTGATTCACTTCGTATCTCATTCGCCTTGTGTTGCTTCTCGCTTACACGCAAAATACGGTATTAAGAATCTTCAAAATTATGATATATATGGATAAGTTTAGTATGGACATCGTAACGATTTGAAATAACGCGAAAAATGCAGCATATACAAGCAACAAGCAAAGCTGCAAATTGTTTACCAACCATGAGTGGTAAGAGGCAAAAAGATTCAATCGAGAACACACAGACATACGGAAAAAAAACTGAGCAAAATGAAACACATAACAAACATGGTAAATCTCTGTGAAATGCATGGATTTTTCTTTTTGAGTGTGTGTTTGTGTGTTACTTAAAATACATTCTACGTAGCAAAATGAGTGCTTAAAATCCCGACCACATCAGGTTATCTCTCCGTTTCGTTTCAAAGCCCAGCTTTGGCTCTTTGAGAAGTGTGAGTGTGTGAGTGTGTATTGGCTATCGAAGCCGAGTTTGTTATCCTGAAACCTATAATAAGAATTAAAACTCGAAACGTTTTCTCTTCGTTGTTATTATTTTTACATCATTTTTGTTGTTATCTGCTGTTTCGTTTAAAGTATATTTGCAGCATTGGTACAATTTGGTTGTGTTTTTTTTTTTTGTTTCGAATGTTTTTTCCACATTTTCCATCTTTTTGTCTTCACATCGTTGATCGGTGTACTGTTTTTTTCCCCCCATAAACATTGAAAGTATATAGATGGTTGCATCGCGAACCATCAACTAGATGTGGATTATGAATTGCATGTTGTAAAAAATTAAATCGTAATTATACTCCAAAGCAAATGCCTGGCTATTGTAAACCAATGTAATATCCAATACAATAGTACACACACAGAGAGAGAGAGAGAGAGAGAGAGAGAGAGAGAGAGAGAGAGAGAGAGAGAGAAAGAGAGAGAGAGAGAGAGAGCGAGAGAGCGTGAGAGAGATAAATAAAGACGATGGGAGATAGAGAGTGAGATCCAATGTCCATAAAGCTGTTCGAAATAAAAAATATCGAATGCTCTGGCTTAGTGAATCGTCTTACTTTTCCTTTTTTTTCTCTGTTTCTCGTCAACTTGCAAACAGGAATATAAAGGCGAAATTAAATTGCATATTCACATAAAAACGGAAAGAAAGAAGAGAGATTAACAAAAAGAAATACTACACAAAGCAGCGAATTGTAAATGACCATTGAGCAATTTGCGTGTCTCTTTTAGTCAATTTGGATGCTTAAATTGTAAATTGAAAAGACAGTCTTATAATAAAATAATGGCAAAAATTGACATCAAAATCGAATTGATTCGTATACATTTGTATTTTTCCAAAGAAAAAAAAAAATGGTTTCTTTCAAATTATTTATCACCGAATGGGCATTATTTTGTCATTTTCTCAAGCATTTATCGGAAATCATAACGGCACTATCCCGTTGTGACACAATTTCCAACAAATAAAAAATTCCTAAGGTGACAACACAATATGGACGATTCACTGGACTGAAGATTGCATAAAATCGAAACATAAATGTCAACTATTTGTATGGAACATTTAATCCAACTGGATAAATTTTTGTTGAAATTATTATGAAGATTGTCTACAGATGAAACACGACGCGATATTGATCAAGATTTTTTCTCCTGTCCTATTTTGCTATGAAGAGTGAAAGGAACGGCGATGGGAAAAACAGAAAAACACATTTGGCAATGAATTAACGGCATGCAGTAAACATGCTACCGTTTTTTTTTTTTTTTTTTGTTATTAAGACGGCTCATTCAAAACCAAAGCTGATATGAGTAACGGTAATAATCAAAACTGTAATAATGTTGAAGCAAAACAAAAAGAAAATCTGAAATAAAATAAGCGAGAAAAGAGAGTGGAAGAGTAAGAGAGGGAGAGAGAGAAAGAAAAGCAAACGAAACAAATAAGAACACCAGAAATGACAAAAACTACAAAACAAAAGACAAGAGTGAAACAGACAGTAGTTGAAATACGGTAAGTTAGCCACACACAAAGTGACTACATCATAAATGATATCAATAAAATAAAATGTGAAAATGTATACCAGCAAGTCTATCTAACAACGAGGCGACAACCAGTTAAAATAGTCAAACACGGTAAATAGCAACATTTGCACACACACAAATGTCCACCGTTGTGAATTTTTCAATCAGCCAAAGTGCAGAATGAAATGCAATGAAAATAACATCAAATGGATGCAAAGCAACGACATTCGACAATAACAACAATAACAGTGATGAAAAGAGAACAAAGTCAAACTAAAGCGACTGAAGAAAATGAAAAAGAAGAAGAAGGTGGAGGAAGAAACGATGTAAAAATTACACTGCTACTTGATTTTGGTTGGAATCAGGGAAATGTTTGCGGACTTTGTTTTTTTGTTTTTTTTTGCCATCTGATTTGACAATGTTTTGCACATCATACATTTCACAAAATAACACTTTGTGTCGCAAATGTGGCAACTGGCAAGCCAACACCAATCGATACAATAACACAAAAGCACGAAAAAAATCAAACCCAACCAAATATTATTATAATGGATATGTAAAAAGTGTAAGTCAACCAACCAGCATACCAGGATGAAAATATACGGAATGCGCATAAAATATATATTGATCGAAAGACATGACATTAATTTTCAGCTATATTCGCATTTACTGTTTTTGCACCCATTTTATGCATGCAATTATCGTATTTGTAGCGCGCTTTAGTTGAACAACAAATAAACAGCTCACACTATTCACCATATTCCATAATGTGATTCAATTGCTATTTGTTATTGCCACACTGTACGTGGTGTGAGCTCTCTCTCTCTCTCTCTCTCTTATCTCTCTATCTCTCTCTATTTCTTTCTCTCTGTCATTCTTTTCTTTCAGTTCCATTTGAATTGCATTAAATTGCATTCAAAATGCAAAATAAGATGAAAAAGTGTAGAGTGGCAATGGTAAGTGGTTGGCATGCGATGCGAAAACATCATGTTCTGTTTGAATTGAATACAGTTTATGAATATGGTACATCAATCGCAGTTCACACACTCACTCATTCGCACACCATCATTGCAAATTGTTTGCGCCAGCAAAATGTTTTTTTTTTTTTTTTTTTTTTGTTGTTTTTCTCATTTTGTTTTTTCATCTTTCTTTCACTCGTCTTTCTCGTAAATGTGGTTTATTGTGTGCTTGAATTTAAATTGTCATTAATCACACCGGGTGTTTATCGCATTTATGAGTGGTGTTTGCTCTTTTGTAAAATTTGCGTTCACATTGAAAAATTGATAGCAAAGTGCTTTTATTCACGTTTCGCTACTCCAGTCGCCGGTTGACGTTTTATCAATTTTGTTTTGTTATTGTTTGGTTGTTACTGTTGCTGTTGCTTTCATTGAATATCATTAGCTCTTTAGGCTAAAGTAAAAATCAATTCAGCATGTAGTGGAATGAGGTGACGATGATAAAGTTGGTGAAGAGAGAATATGTCATCTTTGTGCGGGCATTGAATGCGGGAAAATTGACATAATTCCGTGATTTTGAGCGAAATTTTATTAGCAAACGCAAAATAATTTTGCATGCAACCGTCAATGTGAAACGCAATGTTTCCATTCAATATGCGATAAGATGCATCGGGTAATATTAAACGGGATCGTGTTGTTGCCAATTTTTTTTTATCATTTTTTATTTTCGGTACCGCTTTCTATCGTTTCATCGATAACCTCATTCATTATTCATAAAATATATATATTTTTTTTCTTTTCGCTGTTCTTTTAACAATTTACACATTAAATAGAGGAAATAAGACGTTTTTTTTACAGACTTTTTATGAACCAAAACATTTTCAATTTCTTTTCGCTTTCTCACTACCAAAAAAAAAAAAAAACAAAAAAACAAAAACAAAAAAAAAGAGCGAAAATGACGAAAACGAAAAAAATTCTTCAACAGCCGGTCGAATTCAGTAAGCGAGAAGAAAAGAAAAAAAAAATTAGAAAAATTAAATAAACCGTTGGCGAAACATTATTATTTTGCTAAATCAAACCGTATCTTCTTGATTATTATCGTCCAATTTAAAATCATACATAATTGCTACGGCGATCATTGGCCCATAATTAAGCGTAGCGAATACAATACAATCATTTTCACATCAATGTGATTTTATGATGCATCGACCTCTGATGCTCTCTTTGGTAGCTATGCGGTGGCCGATTTAAATCGTGTTTTCATAGTTAAGATCCTGTGTATTGTGTCTTTTGACTAAATCCTCAAGGCAACTTTTTACCGTTATCGGCACATGATGTGTGTGTGCACACATCAATAGATTGAAATGAATAGCATTTCCGAAAAATGCAAATTCAATTTTGGCCAAAGTTTTTTCTTTTTTTACATGTATTAACTCATCGTATCTTTTTTATTTTTTTATTCACAATTTTTCATTGTAAAATTTACATTGATGCGATCGACCGATATTTATAATATCAACATTATCATATTTTGAATGCGATGCATGTGGAAATGTTGAATTAAATGAATGGAAAGATTTAAACGTTGATCCGTGCCAAAGATTCATTTTAGCATAAATTCAAATGTTTCGTGTATTCAATTATTAATTTTGGCTTAAAATCTCTTATTACCGACTTGATGTGGCATGCTAACAACGGTATGAATACTAATATTGATCATAAAAACCGTTTCAGTTACCTCTGTCATTCTCATGTATTACATGGCATTTTCTGGCTGTTAATTTGTTTCATTGGAATATGAAATTGATTGTGTTTTTCTTGTTTTTATTTTTCATTTGTATGTTTTGCTCATGTATTTTCTCTCAATCATTCGATTAAATTATCATTTGTTATGAATTTCATTGCGAGCATTCATTTTCTGTCTGCATATTAAATTAGAATGAATTTTACGAATAGAAAATAATGTGAGAGTCGCTCGCGCACACTCTATCATTCGTCCATTCGTTCGCTTGCTTGCTCGTTTACAATGCAATCGTAAACACTTGTCGCCCAGTTGTCTTTGGCCTGATGGGGACATTCAAGCTACATTTTGAATATAGAAATATACTTTAACAAGCAACTGGTTTCATTGAAAAACGAAAGAAGAAAGAAAAAAAAAAAAAAAACAAAAACGAACAGTATTTGTTGTAATTTGCTTTTTGTTGGTCGGCATTTTGTGTGTGTGTGTAAGTGTGTATCGTTAAGACGGTCCTCATTATTTTTAACACAGTAACGGTGTCTCGCCGGTTGCTTGATCAATTCAAAGACCATTTCTCGATGGGGCCGAGCGCATTTTGATGGCTTTTGAAATTCACAAATAATGAATACACAGATAACAGAAGAGTGAGAGCAATGACAACAAAGAGAAAGTAAGAGAGAGATAGACAGATAGACCTGGAGAAAGATGATGACGACGATGATGAAGAAGAAGAAGAAATAAAAATAATATGATAAATGATTATTTTTCGCACAACATTCTACTGACTGATTTACTGAAACACCAAATATGAACGCAATGCATTTATTCATCTGTGGTTGGCAAAATACAACCGCCAATTGTAGCGTCACTAAACATATGTAGGAAAATGGTTAAAAATGACTTGAGAGACGCACTCTTTTCGCACAAACACACACCGATCGGCACCGATGTGCATGGCATTTGTTCGTGTATGTGTGTGTGTGTGTGTGTGTGTGTTTTTATGGTAATAAATATTTCATGCATTCAACATTGCATTAACATAGAATCAAAGCCATTATTTGTGCCTACTTTCATGATATAATAAGTTCCTTTTTCCACTAATCGGCATATTTGTTTTACGCTCCACGAGATTTTGACCACATTTGTACTGTTCGTTGTTTCAATTGAAGTCTATAGTTTTATAATGCATCGAAATATGTTCGATTCAGTGGGAAAACAACAACAACAACAACAAAAACGATGACGACAGCATTACATTTGTATATTTCACGTGGAAAAAAAGCGGTCGTAATCGGCGCCGATTTTTCACCCAAAAACCATTGAGAACTTTGAGACAAGAATACATGGCAAAAAAAAAACTTCCACATAAATACAATTGACGAACTGTTAGAGAAAGAGAAAAAGAGAGAGAAAGAGGGAGAGAGAGAGAGAGAGAGAGAGAGAGAGAGAGAGAGAGAGAGTGAAAGAGAAAGAGAGAGAGAGAGAAAGAGAAAGAGAGAGAGAGAGAGAGATACGGTTATCAGTGTCATGAATGCAGCGTGAGTTTTGTAACTAATATGTTGTCAGCGATGTAACAAAAGTGCACGAGTTTCTATTGTCGCCTATCTCTTATAGTTTGCCGCCTATTTAAACACTACATTGACAACATTGCATGCAATCCAAATGCGATGTCGATACCATAAGAGAATAAAACAAGAAACAAAAAAAAAAAATGAGCAGAACAACAATCACACATTGCACTAGGAAAATGAAGAAATAAATATTATGAACAATGTGCGCAAAAACAATTGTACAAAATCGATTTAACAAAATTGAGAACATTTGTGAGTTCGACATTTTAAATGCGCCACGAATATTTATAGATAAATTTTTGTTTCATCTTTCTTCGTCCCCCTTCAACTGAAATCGAATCGGAGCAGAAGATGGTCAGTAGTGTATGTGTGTGCAGTCTTTGTTTCTTAGCCAATGAAGTCTAATTTTCAATATTAAGTTATTTCAATGGTTTATGTACTGCAAATGGATATTGTCGATTCAAACATTTTCTTGCAACTCTTTTTTCGGTTTTTTTTTTTTTTTTTTTTTTGGTTTTTTGCTGTGATTGTTGTCTTTTTCGTCTATATTTATGTTTTTGTAGATCATTGGTCACGGGAATCCGCTGGGGAACTACTTCGAATGACATCAACATGAATTTATGACGAATACAGTTTGTGCAAAATCGTGCAAAAAACATTCTCTCTTCCTCTTTCTCTCTCTCTTGCTTTCATTGTGCATTTAGCATTTTGAGTTTGATTTGGGTCTTTTTTTTTTGCCATCTTTTCATTTGTTATTATCTTGGTTGGTTTTCGCATGTCGTGGTTCGATTTCAATCATTCGACAAAAAACTAACACGACCCCGAAAAAAAGGCGCACATAAAATGGAAACTCTCTCATGTTTCCCTGTTTGCGTTTATTGTTTTTTTTTTTGTTTTTTGTTTTCATCTTCTTCTTCTTTTGCAGTTTGTTGATAATTTCGTTTAAAATCGCATGTTCTGAACAAGTGGCTTGGGTAATCTTTCATCAAAAGATATAGAACGATCCGTTTTCTAAAAGCAAAAAATAGGCATTTTTTGTCTGTTTGGCGCAAACATCAAATTCACGACACACACACACACACACCCGCAAACAGACAAACAGACAAACCGACACAGTTAGCAGTGTGCAATGTGTGCATGTGCAATATTTATGACTCCATTCTTAACAGGAAGATACTAGTGCGCAATGCGCATTGCAATTGCTCAAGCCAAATGAAAAGCAGTTACTGTTACAACAGCCGTAACAATCTTTCATTATAATTTGTATTTCATTTTCAAGTTGTTTTAACGTTTCGTTGTAGCCAACCTTCTTTTTTCGTTATTTTTGTGCTTTTTTTTCCTCCTTGTTTTTGGTTTTTCATTTTTGATTTCACATAAATGATCATCGCAAACGCATTGGCCACAAACCAAAATCACAAATGCTGACTTTCAATCATATTATCTATAACACTGAAACAACAATTTTACAATATTTTATGGGCGTGCGCGCACAATCTCGCGGCATCCTATGAACTGTGCGAGTTGTTCATTCCGCTTCGAATTGCTACTAAATCTCAATTTTTCCCAATGTCTATGCACTTTCAGATAGAGCGTTTTAGTAGCGATTCTCAAAACCGAAAATGCACGCTCACGATTTTTTGAAATCGTTTTGATTTTCTTTCTCTTTTCTCTCTCTCTCTCTCTCTCTCTCTTCTCTTCTCTCTCTCCCTCTCTCTCTCTCTCCCTCTCTCTCTCCCACTCTCTCTCCCTCTCTGTTTCTCTCTCTCTCTCTCTGTTTCTCTCTCTCTCTCTCTCTATCTCTCTATCTCTCGGTCTTTCTCTCTAGATATCCCTCATTCTATGTCTTTCTTTCTCTATTGCTCTTTTCTCTTTTTTTTCTCACCATCTCTTTCACTCCCTCTTTCCCCCTGTGTGTGAGTGTTCTTCTTCTCGAGTCCACAATATTTTATGAGTTACGATTTTTGTAAAGAGAAAAAAAAACTTTCCGTATTTCGTTTATTTTTTTTTCTCCAAAGTTGTTGGATTGTGAAATTCCTTGTATTGGCATGATAGCCACGAATTTATTTCATGTAAATGATAATATTGTTGTTCTACATCGATCGTTTGACATTTTTTTTTTCTCTTCACTTTATTGTTGTTCTCTTCACGCTTAAACACATTGTATCATTTGGTTAAACTTTTGATTTTCTATTTCTATTTTTTTTTTCTTTTTTTTTTTCTTTTTTTTTTGTTTGAGAACTTGCTGTGAGATGAGTCAACTGAATATCGTCGCCCTTTAAATGTTTGGCCTTTTCTGTGAGTATATAAACATAATTTTTTTTTTTGTCGAAATGTATAAAGATTTGCACTCGATTATCGTTCATTTTATCCAGTTCTCATTTTTAATATTGATCCAACAAGCTACAAAATCGATTGTAAATGAAATTTGCTTTGTTTTCATGTACATTGCTGTCCATAACTTAATTTAACCCAAAAATGAAAACCGATATTGAAAAATGAGCAATTGATCGTTAAAACATCAGCCACGTGATAACTGTCTGGTTAAATGAACCGAATGAATATTGGATTGAAAGGTACATTTTTCGTCATGTAATGGTCAATGGTCAATTGATCGGTGTATTTCTGTATGAAAGTAATGACCATCCAATGCGTGGTGATGCCCAAGACGGACAAAGATATGAAAAACAATAAAAATAACAACAACATATTTGTTGTAATAAAACAACAGAGAAAAACAAAAACAAAAACAAAATCAACAACAAAGCACGTACACGAAATGAACAGAGAAAATAAAAACGTATTCTACGCAATTAAGCCAACGCATTTTCTCTTCTTCTTGTATTAATTTTATGTGTGATCCAATCTTGTGAGCCGTTTTTCGAATTGATCGGCATCTTTGGGCTGGACGGTTTAAAACATTTGCATTCGATTTTTTTTTTCTTTTTTTAATGGTTAAATGCCCAATTGAACATTTTCAATGTGATCTTTATGATGAAATTTCAATACAGATGTCAAATTGTTTTGTTGATGAAAAACTCAATTTTTTGCCCCATCGGCGATGGGTCATTGCATAGATTCAAAATCCAATTGTGTGTTAAATAGGCATATCCCAATCCCAGTTCCAGTGTCAAGAAGGGAGAATAGCGAAAAATAATAATACAATAACGATCAACCTGAATGCACAGACACGATGATAGTGAGAAGCCGCAGAAGCGCGTATGATGATGACGAACGAAATGGGAAAAAATGTATGAGATCGGCGGCATTTAACACAGAGAAAGCATAAAACTTATAAAAAACAAGCCACATTTAAACACATATTCACACACATACAAACAATCTGAACCGAATGCATCATCTTTGATATGAACTGAACCAAGTGCTGAGCCAAGTGAACGAGCGCAACAATTTGGAATTTGGCTCGAGAACAACAACAAAACTAAAGTTTTGTTCTAAAGAACGAAAAAAAAAAGAAAAAGAAACCGAGGAGAAAAAAAACGACAAAAAGAAGCAGCAAAATGAAAATAAGATTGTTGTTGTACATAAATACTCTAATGAAACATGTAATAAACGAGCACAATTTAATTCTACGCGCGGCCGCACATTACGTTTTATTTTTCTCATTTACTTGTGTTCACCTTTCTTCACATTATATTGCATATCTCGCGCATCGTGTTGCTCGTTCGCATATGCCAGTTGACGTTGGCGCGTTTCACTGGTCCAACACGGGTTGCATTGCTCACTCCGGCATTCCAGCACTCTTTTCAGTTTGTCGATGCGTTGTTTTTTTTTTCTTCTTCTTCTTTTGTTTCAACTCTTCTGTTTCTGTTTCGTATTTATTTGATTTCTTCATTACAAAGTGTGTGCGTATTTTTTTCTCAGTTCTTTTCATCTGTTTCACCTTAGCCATTTCCACAAATAGCATAAACAATTTGAGGATTTGAAGAGACAGAGAGAGAGAGAGAGAGAACCCGAGAGAGAGGGAGAGAGAGAGAACGAGAGAGAGAGAGAGATAAAAACACAAATCTTGAAACAAATCGATATGTACACAGTATATTTGTGCAAATTGCCTGCTAAATACAATGGGCAAATTCTCAGTTCAATTCCATACATTGTGGAAAATGTAAATTTTTTTTTTATCTTCTAATGCCGACCGGATATTGTGTCAATAGAAGTCGATCATTTTTGTTTCGTTTTCAACTAGAAACGAATGATCAAAATGGAGTCTTTATTCCAACATTCTATTCCTATTCATAAAGAAATATTCTGTCCAATAAAAAAAAAAAAAATAGGTTCTTTCTCTCATCTTCAAAGCCAATCACATCCTGAGAATTATGTTTGACGGGATGTGAAAACATGAATGTGAGGACAATAAAATGAAATTGTTTTGAAATATATTTGCAATAAATCGATTGAATTGGTAACATACTCTTTAGTATTTGATTGAAAATGATTGTTGGAAAAGATGAAACAAAAGATATCAACGATACTTTAATGATCAGCTAGATACATTTGCATCATTAAATAAATGGACGTGCAAGAATGACAGCATCGAAATGAAAAATAATATCTTGAATGTACAATGGTAATGGGAAACAACAGCGGGAAACAGTAATATCAGAACAATATTCTGCAAGAAATCATGTATCATTTTTACAGCTAAATGCATCATTTCGTGGCTGCTTTTATTTTCATCCAGTGTGTCTACTGTGGTGCCAAGTTTTTTTTTTTTTTTTTTTTTTTTTCATTATTTTCGATCTCGTGTTGTCTTGACTTTTCATAGAGAGCACATTTTTATTATTATTGACAAACAAGTGGCCAACGAGTGTGTTGATACTTATTTTCTACCATCGTCAACAACAATCAACCGGGCAAATTTGTGGATTTATAAATAAAAATTTATCATAAGTGAATACAAGTCGAACAATTAACGTTTTTTTTTTTCTTCTTTCTCGTGCACATTGGACAAGGGACGTTGTCTGATAAATAGTCAAAGAAATCAAATGAAGAATGTTTTCTTCAATTTTAATTTTCTTGAACGTGTTTTTCTGTGCCTGTTTGTTATTTTTAATTTTATTTTATTTTTTTTTTTTTTTTGCAATTCATTCGTTCGTGCGAACCATGCACATGCACATTGCACATCCATCGATTTAATCATAAACACAGTTTTGTCTTCGATACTGACTTATTGCATTGTCCCCCCTGTTAATTGTTCGAATACCGGTCGGCTGTCGACTGGAAGAATTCATTTTTGCATCTTGTGTCTGTGCTGAACGAATTAAAATTAAAAAAAAAAAAAAACAAAAAAAACAAAAACAGAACAAGGAAAAAAAAGTTGAAAACATATTTGCGAATTACACGAGAGAACTGTTTCTGCATTTATATCGCATCGCTTTGGTCATTTGAACGATGCATGACCAGAACCACCAAAGTAATTTTAATATTGGTTATGAGCTGACATGAAAAATATGATTATTTTGTGCATTGCTCACACTTGGTGGCATTTTCTCTATCTCTTTCTCTCTCTCTTTCTTTTCTTTTCTTTTCTTTTCTTTTATAATTATATCCAGTCAGACCAATACGACAAGCACAGACACGAAACGCACAACTAACACATTGTTCACATTTCGTGAGCAAGTGTGTACTTGTCTGAGTATACTGTGTGAATGTGAAAAAATAGAGAGATTCAATATTTATTAGCCATGTTAAATGAGTGAATCATTTGCTAATCAACTTGAATCCATCCATTTTACGATGCAATGTGCTAGAAATTTGACTATTTATCGTGAAAAGTCAATCAAATGCAAATGGTATGGACGGTATTGAGAGGCAAACGGAAAAAGATAGGAGTGAAAAAAAAGTTAGGGAGAGAGAGAGGAAGAAAGAGAGGGAGAGAGAGGAAGAGAGAGAGAGAGAGAGAGAGAGGGAGGGAGAAAGAGAAAAATAATGAGGAAGGGGAAACAGCAATAGATTGAAGTGGAATTTTGCAATTTATGCTAAATTGTGATAAGAAATTTGGTGTCGGAAACCAATCGCTTAATAGTCATAACGGTTTAAAAAAAAAACAAACTGAGAGAATAAGAGAGTAAAGAATTCATGCAATCGTATTGGATTGACGGTTATCTGGGTAGAACATAGACGGAAAATGAATACTGTTGAGGTATCATGCCGTTTATTAATTATAAAAATGAAATGATGCTAAACACATATGTTGGATATGTCGACAGTGGCGTGAGTATATATACACAGTGTATAAAGCATCCGATCAAAAGCGAATTAAATTTGCTGAAATATGGAGGATTTTGAATATCAGCACCGTGCGATTTGGTATTTGCGTTCGACAATATCGAGTCGATAATACGGCTAAATGTGTGTGTGAGTGTGTGTTTGTAACAAATGCCTAACCGCATACATCCTAGGCCACTATCTCATATCCCATGCACATAAAAGTCTCACTCTCTTGGTGCCCCCTAAATCCGTTGTGTGGTGCATGCCAGTAAGCGGACGAGTCAGATTTATCATTTATCAAATGCATTCATTCAGCCGTCGACAATCACTTTTTAATTTCTTTCGGTTACTTTTCTCTTACATTTTCGTCTTTACTCTTATTAATCCGATTCGGTTTTTTTTTTTTTTTTTTTTTTTGCTTCACTCTCTTCACTTAGCAAAAAGATTG
The DNA here is from genome assembly GCA_029041755.1 of Resseliella maxima. Classification (NCBI taxonomy): domain Eukaryota; kingdom Metazoa; phylum Arthropoda; class Insecta; order Diptera; family Cecidomyiidae; genus Resseliella; species Resseliella maxima. The sequence continues at coordinate 1,125,033 of JAQOWM010000693.1, read as the reverse complement.
GTTTCGAATCGGAAATCTCATTTCGTTCTCTCTATCTTTTGCTACCATTTGGCTCTCTTTCATATGAGAAATGCCATTACTTCATTGAATGCTAATAATAATTTTCATATTCGTGCGCTCATGAAACGAAATGGGCAAATGCTAAGCGCAAACATGCTTGGATGCTGTTTGTCTGACAGGATCTCAAATGAGCATCGAATTTTATCATTTTTATGTGAAAATAGCGCGTATGATCCGAATACATTAAATTATCTCGAATGCACAATAATAATAAAATCGAAAACGGTGAAGAAAGACCAAAAATGAGAGAGAGAAAAAACACACAAACACACACACACACACCAAACGTGCATCATATAAAATGAAAATAAAAATAAAAATCAAAATCAAAATCACATTACTGTTTTCTCATATAAATTTCGTGTGTGTGTGTGTGTGTGTGTGTGTTGTGTGCCGGCGCGCTTTTTTTTTCTTCTCTCACTTAGTTTGAGTAAATGCGGCACGTAATAAGGTCGATTCCACTGCAGTAGTTAGCGAAGTTTCAATTTAGTCGCATTAAATTTGTCTTTCATCTCTGTTTGACTCATATCAAGTTTGTATTTCATACGGTTTACTCGCCTCACTGAAAGAAATATTGACAGGTGCGCTCGCTCTGATTTTTTTTTCACTTCTTCTTTCGCCATCGCATGGAATGCACATGTAATGTTTTCGGTTCGATTTCCCATTTTTGCTTGCACAATTTTTTTGTTTTTTTTTTTTTTTTATTTCTCTTATTCACACAGACACAATCTACCTTCCGCTTCTCTTTCCCTCATTGATTTTTTCTTTTTCATTCATTTACTTAATACATTCGCTCGCTTTAATTTCGGTTTTATTTTATTACCGTGGTCAAACATCAATCATCATAACGCAGTAACAATTATAATGCTCAACATTATATATATAATTTTTTTTTCGCTCAAAATATACTGTAAGAGAGCGATTGGTCGCATATCGTATGCGCTGCTTTCATTTTGCCAATGTGAAATGAGAAAAATGAAAAAAAAAAAACAAAAAATAACATCAACAAAATATAAAATAAACAAGATACATCAAAACATTATGAATGATAACAAGCATTACAGTTCATTATTTATATCTCAATAGCTTCTAAAAAGTTTTTCCGTACTTTCCATGTGAAAAATCCATTTTGGTTTGCAATCGACATTGTGATATTTGACGGAAACAGGTGAGTGTTGTGTTGTTTTTTTTTTTTTTTCTTTTCAAGAAGATATGAATACGAATGAACGAACGTGAATGAAAATCAATCGATTTGAAGAAGGAAATTCAGATGAATATGAACAGATTTTAATATCTTCTCATGAAACATTCACTTTTTGATGGAAATTCAACATCATTTTATTGAACAAAACATTTATGATACAATTTTTTTTCTCTTCAAATTTCAAATGTTTTGAGCTCAATTTCGACTCAAATTGAAATGATGTGTGATTGTATTTTTTTTTAGGGCATAACCAGGGGATGCGGTATCTATATCTAAATAAATCATTTTTAAATGATCATTTCTAAAACACCAGCCGATATAGATAGCTATTTATGAGCATTTGTGGCATTAAGGTGCTAAAATCGTCATTACCACTGAGGAATTTGTTTTTTTTTTTTTTTTCGTCTTCTGTTTATTACTTTGCCAGTTACATGGCACATGTTTCATTGAATCGGTACGTGTGAAATTTCTCAAGCTTCAACAGAAGTGTGGGTGAGTAATTCGTCATCGTGTTCGTTCTAAAATTATGTGCTCTTTTGAATTCATATTGTTTTAATATGATAAATTCTAAACTGTTTTTACTATTTTCCTTCTTCAATAAAACAAAAAACGAACAATTTTTCGACAAGAGACAAGCGTATTGAGATTCAAATTTGACTATTGTATCGATCATTTTTGTTTTCTGTTTTTTTTTTTTTTTTTTTTTTTTTCGGCTTCGTGATTGAAATCACTCTCGCTTAAAGTAAATGTCCATTTGCAATGCAAAACACAGCAAACAATTTAAAATCAAGTTTAAGAAGCCAATAGTAATAGTCAAACAACGATTCAATCATCAATTGTCAAGAATAAGCGACGTGATAATTTATTTCTTTCCGTGAGCATGTATTTTCGTCTTCTTTTTTCATTGTGTTTTTCTTCACTTTTCTATTTAAATCTTAATTACATAGTTAAACGCATGATTATCGATCGCACATCGCTAACTTCTGGTTGTTGTGGTGGCCTGTCAGTACATCAAACAAAGTTTCAAATTAGTTTAATTAGCTAAACACGAAACAATACACGTTCTTAGATCTATGCATTCATTGGCGCAAACGATGAATGTACGCGGTACGTGTGGCACGAGGTGAAATGTGTGAGTTGTATGCCGATGATATGAATGAAGGAAGAGTTAAGTGATTATGGTGAAATTCTTAAACGCAAATCAATTAGCATGAATCATTTTATTTGGCTTGTTGAAGAGGTTGGATGTCAAGCAGAAATTGTGCAAATAATAAATCAATTTTTCTTCCTACTCTTTGTTTGAGAAATTGCACAACAAAATTGGCCAAAAAAAAAAAAAAAAAAAAAAACAACAAAAACCAAAACAGCGTTAAAAGAAATATTTATCCATCAAATTATTTTCATCGATTCACACGTGATTCAATTTTATATGATTTCACAAAATGTGAATAACCGTTACTGATGCGTAATCAAAAATTCGACGTAATGCTAAAAGTTGAAATAGAGTTCGAAGATCGTATACAAGTTCAAATCGAGCACAATGTTGTTATTTTGATGGAGCTATTCTTGTGTGGAGGCTGATAGTCATCTTTCAAATCAATATGTAATTATGTTTTCATTTAATCTATTGTTTATTTCCGAGACCATTTGCTTTTGTACGATTTTCTTTTTATTTTATTTTTTTAATTCAGCCTAGTAGACAATGGTAGCAATGCACAAAGACAAAACAATATAAATGAAAAATACAATTCAAAGCAAATACACATTTGATATCTAATTCAGATCGGAAGATGTCTCTCTCTCTCTCTCTCTCTCTCTCTCTCTCTCTCTCTATTTTCTTTTTTTAACTCACATTCACTCACTCAGTTCTCTCTCTTTCTCGCTCACTCTATCTTTATCGAATCGAAATATGCGAAAATGAAAACACGAAATGAGAAAAACAATGGCAAATCGGTCGAAACGATCCTCTTTAAAATGTCTTTGAATGGGAGATAAATAGAGAGAGCGAGAGCGAGAGATAGAGAGCTCGATATAAGGAGAGCAGAAGAGAGTAAAATAGAGAGATAGAGAGCGAAACATTAATTTTTATTATTATGTTTGATGTGTTTTTTTGCCATGTGATATCGAAAATGTGCGGCTGCAGAGGCGCAAAAAATGAATTGCATGTAAAGTATTTTGTAAGTACAGCACGAGAGAATGAACAGAATTAAAATGTGACAACCGTGTATGTAAATAGATATTTTCGAGTTTGCCACACACACACACACACACACACACACACACATCGATAGACAGTCCTTAGAGGGAGAGAGTAATCATATGGTATGTGTTGGTTGATAAAATGAGACAAAATATGGAGATTCTCGACGTTGTTTAGTTCGATCGATGCAACCGATAAACGCGGCTATGGGTCACTCTCTCGAATAAATTTTTCTGCTCACGTTTGTTACGATAGCGATTTATTTGAAACGTATATATGGCCATGCTGGCTTTCCACCGTCATACCAGATTATATGAAATTCATGGACAAAAACAACAAAAACTAAAAAACAAAAAAACAACAAAACGATCACCATCCATCGTAGCGTAATTCTTCATTTTTCATGTCGAATTAATCGAGATTGTCGCTGCTGGATGGGCCAGCAAATCGATTCAATTTGCTCTTTTAAAATAAACACACAGCAACAACTATGAAATGATAACATTTTGGTTAAATCTATTGTATTTGGCCACCAAAACTGTATGTGCGTATCACGAGGAAAAATTTATCCATCGTCGATTAGAATAATGCAATATAATATGGAGACGACAAATCGCACAGTAAAATAACAACAAAGCAACAAAAAAAAAAAAAAAAAAAAAAAACAACAAAAACAACAAGCACATTATTTGCTCTTCATGACGATTGAGACGACTGATAAAAAGCAAAATGGGAAATAAAATTATAATTAAATGTATGTAAATGTGCGGTAAAACGAAAACAGTCGTTGTTTATTCGGTTGCATTACTGTGCCGCAAAATAATGAAAAAATAAGACACACTCACACACACACACTCACACACAATCAACAAACAATAACAATAACAACAGCAACAACACATGAAATATCCCATCGAATCGGTAGGTTTGTGTTGTTGGCGGTGGTGTGTAGCAGCATGCATAGAGCACACAGCAAGATTGACCTAAGTGAATTGTTGAACATAGAGAAGAAAAAAAAAAAAAGAAACACTATCGAACAGATTCCAAAAAAAAAAACGAATGAAAAAAAATTTCTTGTATATTGCATGATTTCGAGTGGAAATCACTAAGCAGTCAATAAGATTCCATTGGATTTTTTGGTCGTGAGAACAAATTTGAAATGTAAAAATTGTGCATTTTAAAAAGAAGGCAGCACTGCATACTCCCCATCGAATTTCTTCGTCGTTGTGATCGGCTGTAAATCGGGGCCGAAGAGTGTCTCTGTTTTTATTTTATTTTGAATTGTTTTTTTTTTTTGTCTCTTTTTTCGGTGTTTTAAAGCAAGCTGTTTCAAACACTTTTGACTGTCGGGAACAGGAGTGCTTCGCGTAAATTTTCAGTTGCTGTTTGATTAGTTTGTGTGTATTTGTTTCTATTCGAAGCGTTTGCTCGACAACATTTGTCAATCAATTAAATCTCTCACATTTGCTTCAACGAAAAAACCGATCGAATGCCAAATGGAATGTACAATACGATTTTCCATGCATTCACTAAATGGGCTTTTTATTATTATTTTTTTTCTTTCGCTCTCGTGTTCGTTGGTGTTGCGGTTTTTTTTTTTTTTGCGAATTTAGCAAGCGCTATTTGGGGCGTTTGGTTTGTTGTATAGATCTTCGCCTTTGATAACACTGTCCCACAAAACAAATTGCATTTTCAAGTAAATTTACTTTTTAATTAGAACGGCTATGCTTGTTTGACGATAGGCGATGGACATGCAATTGAATTTTTCGCTTCAATTTTTAACTCGACCATTTTTGACTGGCAAATTCATCGATGATCTCTTCTCACGGATAGAGACCGAGGGGGAGAAAGCGAGCGAGAGAGAGAGAGAGAGGGCAAGATTGAGAGCGAGAGGGGAGAGAGAGGGAGAGAGAGAGAGAGAACAAATGAAGAAAAAGAAGGGGAGAAACGTCGAAAATATCATCGACAAAATTACCTCGTGGACTCGGCAAAATCGTTCATTTAGTAAAGATTTGGAAAAGCCGGTAAAGGACAATATTGGCTTCTTTAACTTGTAAACGTGATTTCTAATTGAATCTCATTACGAAATGTTCATAAAACAAACATTTTACTCGCTATAGATCTGGCTCTTTCTTTCTCATTACTTTTCTCACTCTCTCTCTCTCTTTCTCTCTCTCCCTTTCTCTTTATATTCGTTCTTTTCCCAATATTCTCCACTTTGCTGTTAATTTTTTTCTGTCACAATTTGCCTTTTTCTCGTTCACACGCTCACCATTCGTATAAATAAATGAAAACATCAATAATTATTGAGTCTTTCATTGTGGCTTTATAAAAATAATAAGATTTCATGAGACGCAGAAGATTAAGATGAAATGGAAAACAAAGTCAATGAGCATCATAATCAATCCGACATCATTTGCTATATAATTAATTCACGAATGAGTGACTAACTGAGTATGCATAGAAAATGAATGGGATTTGATCATATTGGATGGAAATATTTGTAAAGCCACCGACTGCTTTTGATATTCAAAAGTCAAACAAAAGAGAAATAACTATGAAATTATCGCCTAATAAGCATTCAATCGACAAGATCAAGATGCGTGTTTTATACGAAGACAAGTACACACAAAATATTTCCTCTAATCAAGTCTTATTATTTTGATTGGCTATTGTTCCGATTCTGCAGCCACACCGACACATTCTATTGATATTTATCAGCGGCTTATGTTTTCCTTTTTTTATTTCTATCTCTCTCTCTCTCTCTCTCTCTCTCTCTCTCGTTCTCTCTCTCTTTCGTTCGTTCTCTCTTTTTCTTTTCATTTTATTCTATTCTGTATGATCTCAATTACATTTAAAAGAACAAATTCAATAGACCGTTTGAACATACAATTTTTTTGTTTGACAGTTTGACCGAGAATGGCGTGCATCGGCTAAAAGAATCGCTTAGATCAATCATTTTTAAAATAATGGAGGAGTTGATAGAAGAATTTACAAATTGTCGAAACGATTTAATGTTACAAGTTAATAAACAAGTACGCTCATTATGAATATCCAATAATTTTGTCGTTTTGTTTATATTTTGTTCGGGCTTTTTTTATTTTCTCTTCCATGTTTTTTTTTACCATTTTTCCGTGTCTCTCGTTCGCACTGATTAAAACCAAATGATGCTAGATACATTTTCTATGTGGCCAAGCAGTTTATTTGTTTGATATTCTATTCCATGCTTCTTGTTCTTCATTTAAAAATGAATGTTAAATATACACCATACTAATTATCATCGAGAGTTCGTTGAATTAAAACAACAACACAACAGATCTGATTTCATTTTTACGATCGATTTTATGTGTGCGTGTTGGCCGGTTTTGAATGATCGCAGAAGTGGCGAATGTGCAGTAAATTAATTCACTTCTGTTGCGTTTCATTTCATTTTATTTCGTTTATGGTCACGTTGACAGAAATCAATTTAAATGAGAATTGATGTGAACGCTACTTGACAAATATTCAGTTTGCATCAAACAAAAAAAAAAAAAAAAAAATCTTTAACAAACAAATCACTTGGTTCAATTTTTAAAAATTCATTCATTGAATTGAGCTGATTCACAAATTTCATTGCATGTTTGTGTGTGAATTGCGTTTCTTCATCCGTTTTGTGTACATTTTACAAAAAAAAAAAAAAAAAAGCAAAAGCAGCGATGCAATAATTTCATGTGATTCAAGTGATTTTCCGCCGAATTTCATCATCATTCACAAATTCACATAAAAATTTCATAGTTGAGTATTCTCCCTCATTCTTATGCATATTGTTGACGTTTTTGGTTTTATTTTGCGTGTAATTTTAATTTGGCCATTTGTGTCATTGTTTTATCTTATTTATTTTTGAAAAGAATTTCAAACATCATCACCATCATTCGTTCGTCTCTTAGTTTTTTCTCCATTTTTCTTTCCGTTTCATGAAATATTTCGCAAATGAGAGTGCGTTTCACTTTTCGTTGAGGAACAAACACTGTTACGGGTTAACAAACATTCAGTTTTTTTTTTTTTTTTTTTTTTTTTTTTTTTTTCGAAATATTTCGTGAAATTTGGTTTTGTGTCGAAGTGATCTTTGAAATCCAATTAGATGATCTGATAAACCTGAGCAAATGCCGGGGAAAAATGAAGTGTTGGGAAACGAACAGCAACAGTAACAGCAGCTGTAAACAGCAACAATAAAACAGAACAGAGATTCGAAAAAGACGATTTGAATAAAAGAGGAAGAATTGACAAGAAGAAGACGAAGAAGAAGAAGAAGAAGAAGTAAAAAAAAAAGAGTCAAATAAAATAATCATAAATTCTCAATGTTGTTGATAGACTTTAGGTTTTTTGTCTCCTTGTTTTGTTTCGTTTAAACTTTTAATTTAATCGTTTTTCCTCTCTGTTTCATCTGTTCTGTTCTCATTGGCATAATGTGTGAACAAGCGCAAACAACCAACCCAAACCAAATAATAAAAACAAAGACACAAAAACCAGCTCAACTGATATTTTTCTTCCGATCGAATAAAAATTCCTTGTGCAGATGATTTGGTTGTGTTTGTTTGTTTTTTTTTGTTTTTTTTTTACTTTTTCATGATTTTTTTCTTCTGTTTTAAAAATCGAATCGCGTTTATGTTACATCGAAACATTTTGTGGCCTTTTGAATTCGAAACGATTGTGGGCGGAATCCACACCAAAAGACAAAACGAAGAAGAGAAAAAAAAAAACCTTTGGATTCTTTTTAATTTATTCACATTATTTTAATTAAAGAGTTAAAAATAACAAAAAAAGAAAAAAAAAGGAAAAAACAGAAAAAAACGAACAAAAATTAGTCTTAGGAGAAGAATCAATGATTGGTGAACGACCTATGCATGAGCAATGTTCACACATAATCCATGATGATTCGTTTTCAGCACCAAAACACTGTGATCGATTACATTTCGATCAATCACATAATATATGCCAGTTGATTTAACTCAAACAAAATGAAAATAGAAGAAAAATCATTGACATTGTTTTACATGTTTAATTGGGCTAAATGTTATATGTACATTTGTATACACTCGAGCATTGGACCGCGATTTTACCTCCCAAAAAACGAAATCAATTTTCTGACATGTTCACAACAAACTTTACATATTTGATTGAACAAATCAGTAGGATGTTAGATAGAGGTAACCGTAATGATTCTAATGAAATTTAAATATGCATCGATTTTCTAAGTTAACGTTACAAGTTGTGTTGAAATTAAATGAACAAAAGCGGCTGCATCTACGACTGTGCGACATATCATATATAATTTTCTCGCCGATTGCTACTTGTGAACAAACACACACCCACAAAACAATACGTAATGTATGTCTTATATACTTGTATCATACTCATCTGTTGCAAATGTTGATTGTTGTTATTTATGCACTTCTTTTGCTTGATGAAATCAAATGGTTTTTTTTTTTTTTTTTTCTGATATTGTACATGGCAACCATTTGGAAATAGTGTTTGGTAAGAGTCGAGAAATGGATAAAAAAAAAAAAAAAAATAAAGAAAATACACACAACAACTGAAGCGTCGCTTACTAGAAAAGAACAAAAAGACAACAAGCGCATGGTTTGTAGTTATTTTGCACGCTATTATGCCATTCGCATGCTTTATGCCTGAGATTCACAGATCGTAACATTGGAGCCACTCTGACCCATTACCAAGAGGTCTTCATAAGAATATATAACCATCACATTTTGGATTTTCAACACAATTTCTTTCTCGAAGATCGAGAACAGTGATCTACTTCTATCTCTTGATACATCTCTTTTTTACTCTCTCCTGACTCCCCTGGTCCTCTCTGATATCGCTTTCCCCCCTCTTTCTCTCTCTCTCTTTCTGTCTCTTTCAGTATGTCTGCCTCTCTCTTGCCCTCTCTTGCTCCACACTTTTACACTCACTATCCTTCGCTAGTGCTTGGTAACTCTCTCATAGTCTTGATATTTCACTCTCTCTCTCTCTCTTTCTCTTTTTCTCTCTTTCTTTCTTTCTTTTTCTCTCTCTCTCTCTCTTTCTCTGATCCATATGATTTAGAACACGCAAATAAATTCATTTCGTTAAACTGGCTTGAAAATTAACTTCTGTATACATTATAAATGACAGTATCAAAGAAGTCTCACCAAACAAAGAGAAGAAAAAAATGCATACATTTCGATTGAAAGAACGAAACATAAATATAAACACGGTGAGAATTGAATTAGAAAGTTCATTTAAAATTAGAATTTATTTGAAAGGTTCAGTGCTTACTTAATTCAGGCATTTAAATTGAATATTTTTCTTCAAAAAAAAAAAAAAAAAAAAAAAAAAAAAAATAAATAAAAAGTTCCATTGATCATGGTCGGTGGAAAATTTAATTGCATTTTTGTTTGTTATACTTTTGACAATTGCAATATAGTGCTATTTCGTTGTTCAAGTGTGCCCATTTGTTATGAGAACCCATTGCGCGCACATTTTACAATAATTGGTAATGTGATAAAATAGATGAATGTATTACCAGTCAACAGTGCAATAACATTGGCAGTAACAGTCGAGCTGATTGCAACTCAGTGCCATGTAAAATGAATAAATCAAAAACATAAAATTCAGTTATGTTTTTTAAAATTGGCTTTCTTTTGCCATTTTCAAACGGTAGAAAATTCATAATTCAGACATTGTGAATAGACCATTTTCTCGTTACAAAAAAGAAATAGAGAGAGAGAGAGAGAGAGAGAGAGAGAGAGAGAGAGAGAGAGAGAGAGAGAGAGAGAGAGAGAGAAAAGAAAAAAAAAAATCGAAACATTGTATCGAGATTTATGTATAAATATTTGGAAAGAGGAAAAAAAAAGAGAAAATATGACAAACAAAAATCATGTAACAAAGAACTGTCACCAGTATCCGTAGTTATTTTCTACATTCAATACGGTATGTCCAAAACAAATGCTGAATTCTCAAAGGTAATTGCCGTAGACAGAATGTCGGCGCATAAAATCGCATTTGAAAATTGGTATGTGACCGCCAATTTTTAGCTTCGAATACACAAATAATTAAAATTCTTGATTTGGATGTATCGGTGTTGCATAGAAAAGAAGATTTGCTATCAACGGCTTTGTACCCAATTAGATCACATATTCAATTTGTTTATCTCAGTGCAATATATTCTCTTTCTCACTCTTTCTCTCTCTCTCTTTCCCTCTCCCTTTCTCTCTCTCTCTCTCTCTCTCTCTCTCCCTTTCTCTCTCTCTCTCTCTATTCATGTTTTCGATGCGCGATTATGGTGTAGGAAAAAGTTTCCGTAAGGCCTTTTTGGCACATCCAAAACTTGTAGTGTGAGCGTGCTCGCACTCATTGTCGTCTCTTGGCGATGGAATGTAATGCACATAATTTCCCAAAAGGTCACACGCCAAACAAAATGAGTGAACAAAAGAGAGCGAGAGCAATGAATCGAAAGCAAGAAGAAGATAGAGCGAGGACGAGAGAAAGATAAAAAAAAAAAAAAATTGGCAGCGATCGCAGCAGCAACCGACTCTATCGATTTGCGATTTGCAATTTGAAAATTTTTCACTGTTGGTCGCATGCACACCAATTGCACCAATTCACCATCGGATAACTGGATATGGCAAACAAATCTGATATTATTCTTTTTTTTTCTCCATCCTTCTTCTTCTTCATGAGGTGAGTGTTTTTGATTGTACTGAATTGTGTGCGCTCTCATTCGCGCATATTTACCAATTTCAACCATATACACCCGCTCGTTGTTATTTTACCACACCGCTTCGGGAAATTTTCAATTCGAAACTATTCAGGAGCGGAGTGCGCACAAAAATTATTATTATTATAATAATTGCCGTTGTTGAACAATATAAGTTGTTCGGTTGCACACAAAGCACTTTGAAGATAGAGAAAGAGAAAAAATGCAGATACAGAAATGTGCAAAAAATTAAAAAAAAAAAAAAAAAAAGAAGAAAAAACACACACACACACACACAAATTTTTGCTCTGTAAAAATGAATGAGGAAGAAGCAAATCTCAAACAAAATAGACGACGGACGAGAGCGGAGTGAAAACAAAAAATCTGCTCAATCTTTTTATGCATATCTTCAATCTAACATCGTTTTCACAAAAATGTTGTGTTATTTTTGGTGAGCTCAAATGTGAGAGTGTATCGTAAGCAGTTTTCCCGATTTTTTTTCTTCCTTCTTCTTTTTCTTTTCCAAGCCAATGCGACTAGCATTATGGTTTTGTTGTTGTTTTTTTTTTCTCTCTCTATATGCCACTACACTCTTCCTCCTTTTATTATATCGAATATTGAATATTGAATTTTGGCGTATTTTATTTTGCTCGGTGTGCTTTTGCTTGCTGCATTTGTTTTTTTTTTTTTTTTTTATCTATTATTCTATTTGTCCATTGTCATTGCATGGTTTACGGCTTAGCAACCGATTGTATGAATCTCCGATGGCATTGTGCATTGGAAATCAATATGCGAACTCAAACAAGCGATTTGCTATGGGAAAATATTTTTCGTTAGTATTTTGTCAATATGAATTCGCCTTGTGTGTGTGTGTGTGTGTGTATCTGTGCCGCTGTGTTGTTTTTTTCTTCATTTTCATTGCATGAAAAAAAAAAAAATGAACCATCGCAAATATATTCGAGGTGAGGCGAGCCGAACAAGAAAAGTGATAAAAGTCAATGATCAATGTTCAAAATTGTTTGCAAAACGACACCAAAAAACTGTCATTTCCAGTTTGTTTAACTAAATTGATAATCGGCCTGCTTATTTATTATTACTTTTCTCTCTTTCTTTTTCTCTTTATTTTTTGTGAATCGTTGTACAATCAAAAAATCCTAAGTGGCACCTTATTTAAATTGCCATCGCCACAAAAAGAGTATGAGCGAAAAAAAAAGAAGAAGAAGAAGAAGAATGAAGAGCAACAACACGAACGAAATATAACAATGTAAAGATCGAAAAGATCGCGAACGCGCGCTCGTTCACATGTAATAAATTTATTGCTGCTTGTCATGCGGATCAAATGATATGTTCCCAAGAGCATGGCTACATGAAGAAATATCACCGAAACGAGATCGAAAGATGAAACACACGAATCATAAGCGCAACATGAAAAAAAAAAACAAAAAACAAAAAATGCACAAAGCAAAAGCACGAACATAAGAAAGTGCAGTTCGCTGAAGTGAGCAATTTATGGTTGTCTTTAGGACTGATGAGACTGAAGGAGAAATTATGGTTGAAAAAGAATAACAGCGAGAAACAGAGAGGGAGAGAGAGAGAGAAAGAGAGAGAAAGTGATAGAGAGAAAGAGAATTATAGAGAGTGTGTGAGTGAAACGACGAATGTGCAGAGGAAAATTGCAAACGTGTGACAACGCTCGCACTTAAATGACCATGTATTTATCATAATCATTCAATTATTATGTTATTATTACTGTTTCCCATAAATGATAATTAAACATTTTACTCGATTTGATTAGCGCGAATTACATGCATTAAATGTACGTTGTAAGAAATTAAATGTATTTACCGCATCAATTTACATACATTTGCTTGACCATTTCTTTTAATCAAATTCAATTTCTTTTGTGCCTAAGCTGCAGGCACACACTTTTCGCAAATGTTTGCTCATTTGTAATTACAAACGTGTCCATCGTTTATGTTCCCAAGTGAAATGCAACGATGCGTTTGCATTTCACACGCATCGTGACGCAAAAAAAAAAAAAAGAAAATCAAATGGCAAATGAACAAAGCCATAAGAATACGGAAAAGTTCCAGAGAGTGAGAGTAAATGAGTAAAAAAGAGAGAAAGAGAGAGAGAGAGAGAGAGAGACTAAGCGAAAATTACGCGAAGTGAGAATTATTATGCGTTTTAACATTGTGGCAATTTCTTCGCACTTGTCTCCTTCAAACGATGCACGAACCATGTGAAGACCACATTTCAATGTGCACATTGAGAAACGTGCAATGTGTATAATTGATTTGATCGAATTGGTAATTTCTTTTTTGTCTGTTTTTTTTTTTTCGATTCCATCGTTGTTATTTCAATTTGCATAGCTGGAAGTTGTTCTTGTGCGAAATTAAACGGCAACATGAGTTTTGATTGCGCATTCATTTGGTTGGTGTGACATGATATTTACATTTTTGTTGGTTTCCACACTAAATCTTCACATAAAATCACATGCAACGGTATTTAAATGCGATTTACGGCCAATATTCATAAGCTCGAGCAAAATTTATATAAAAATAAAATTCATAAAACGAAGAAACGCGAAGAGAAGAACATAATCATAAAATGATGTTTAAGAGAAAAAAGAAAAAAAAAAACTCTACAACAAAACGCTATAATCTTAATACACGCGCGCCATTCACAAGCCGCCTCTTTCGATTCGTGTCCACTTTGTCATTTTTTAGAGACCCGTTCTCGTCACATTAACTGTGATGTGTGACTTAATATGTCGATGTTGCATACACATTGAACCGCGTTATGCATATATGTGAGCTCTTCACTCATTAGCAATTAACCTTTTGAAATTCTTATTTCATTTCATTTCTCCACACTCACACCCGTGCCCATACTCTCTTCTTAATTCGTGATTATTTTTAATAATCGCAAAAAAAAAAAGGCGTCATTATATCTCGTTATAAGACATCGTGTTAAAATCATCCAACTCAACTGTTGATCATTTGATTTGATATGCATATTAAAGACAAATCATTCCATTGTTGTACTTTTTTTCTTTCTTCATGTTTGTTGGCACATGTCTTTCACACGATATTGACGACCCATAGTCTGCACTTTTGATTTTCGTTTAATTTTTATAATCGTGTATGTGTGACACTTGAGGATTATGAAATTGACAATCACAATTTCAAACAATTCAATTGACAATGGAAATGAAAACAAAGTAGTTACATTTGGTCTATTAAAAACCATTTCCCATCTTTTCATTCGGCTACTCAATGTTTACAGATTAATTTACATTTCAACGTGAACATATCGTATGTTAGCATCATTCTAGGCATCATTCTTAACAAATGCCAAAGTTTTTATTCATTTCAAACCAAATGCAAACCGGCATTAGTTGTCTTAATCAAGCAAATAAGTGAGAGAATTAAAAAAAAAGAAAAAAGAAAAAGAACTGAAGTCGATTTCGTGTGAATTTTGTGTATTCAATTTGAATAAATAAAATGAGAAGGAAGAAAAAAAAAAATACCAAAATGAAATTCGCTGTACGGACACGGTTGATGCTGTATGCAATCGGTTAGTTTTAGAGTGATTGGAATTTTTCCAAGTTGAGTTTTTGCAAAAGCAACACATGTCTTGGACACACACACACACACACACACACACACACACACACACACACACATAGACAGACAGACACACAATTTAATTAATTCGATTTCAACGCGAATTCATTTTGAGGCCTGCCTTGTATCCTTCTTTCTTTTCATTTCAGGTCAAATAAAATTATTTTCAGTTTCGGTTCAAAACATCGCACCGTTTGCAAATGAATATTTCGTAACATTGTGCATTGTGTCGTTCATTCTGGTGCCGAGAATACCGCGATTATGCGATTTTAATGTAGTCTAAACTCAGTAAGAAGTGGGATAAAAAGAGAGAGAGAGAGAAGGATAGAGAGAGTGAGAAAAAAGAAAGAGGAAGAGAGAGTGTTCTGTGCTTTTTCACTTCGTAGCTTTCGAACGTCAAGATAAATACCAAATAAAATAACATGTAATTTGTTTGAGGGCATCTACACGAACTATGAATTACGACTAAAGCCAACCAGGCCCAGGAAATGCGAAGTGTCAATAAGTTAACGAATAGACAATTTCACATACACTCACTCTTACACACAAATACACAAAAACACAAACTAGATATGCTAGAAAGATGTCAAATGGCAAATTAAAACACAGAAGCGACACAATGCATCAAAGATAACCATTTGATTTATATCTGATATTGAAAATGATTTGCAACACACCATGTTGCCATCAAAACAAAGGAAAAATGATTTGAAAAACCAATTTCCAAAATGTGCATAAACCTAAACCATAATAACCAGGCGAAATTTGTTGGCCAAAAATTAAACAACACGAAACCGAAAATCGACAACCGAAAACCAGAAAGAGAAAACAACAATAACAGTTGTGTACGTTTGGTTACGTGACAAGAAGTGTTGAAGTAAAACCATGAGATATTAACGCATCGAAAATGCTTATGTAAGGAATTTTCAATCTAAATTCCATTTGAATGTGTGGTGGCTGTGTTAGCTTGGCAATTATATTTTTGCCATAATATGTTGTTTGTGGCATTTCGATTTTCGCATTGTTCAACGCGGGAAAATTACACATCTCAAACGTCTATTTCACCTTTTCGATACAAATAGAAATTAGAGATTTATTTCCATCATTGTGTTTCTTTGTAGTCTTTAGCTAATCGATTGAATGTTGGAAAAAAGTTTTTGTGTGACAGAAAAATTTCAAAAAAAGTTTAATTTATATTTTCTCTCTCTATCTCTCTTTCTCCACCTCTCTCTCTCTCTCTCTCTCTCTCTCTCTCTCTCGTGTGTCTATTCAATCTATTTACATAAAAAACGATTTCCTATTTACTTAATTCATATTGATTTGTTAAATTTATAGTATGTTGTTCGTAGTATTTTGTTTTTTTTTTTTCAAATTCGTATAAAAGTTCTACATTTATATATATTGATTCGCTTCGGCGTTGAAGGAGCCCATGCGAATACACAATAAACTGTGGACGAAGGAAGAGATGTAAAAAAACAAATGGTAAAGAGTAGCGCGCCTGTGATGTACATCGCACATGAAATATGTGGTGCATAGCGAAACGAAACGTGATTTCTACACACTCATCGGGGTCTAGCATTTGTGTGGCAATTTTCCTTGTTCGTTTCCAGCATAACATCATTTTTTTTTCTTTCCTTTTTTTGCTGCATTGTTGCAGAAGATTTTTTTTCTTTTCATTTCGTTTTGTTCGCTCTCCCTCTCGGTTCATTCGGATTGCAATTGGAGTCGGTCGTGGATAAAGTACCATTTCATTACCGCATTGCAATGTATAATAATTGTTTATACCAGGGCACAAGGCATATTGAGACTACTACATGAGCCAATTCAAAAATCGATGTGTACAAACGGTAAGAATAGAAGTGAACTCCGTTGGTCGAACAACAAAAAACTAACAACTGAAGAAGGCGTTTTGACCGATTCGCATTTGAACAAGCAATCGCAATAATGAAAATAAAGAGATGAGAAAGGGAGAGGGATAGAGAGAGACAGAGAGAGAGAGAGAGACAGAGAGAGAGAGAGAGAGAGAGAGAGAGAGAGAGAGAGAGAGAGAGAGAGGAAGAGGGAGAGGGTGTGGGGGAGAGATAGAGTGACGAAATTAATAGAGAAGTAGAGAGAGAAATCGTGAGACAGAGAGAGAGATGGAGTAAAAGAGAAAAAAAAGCCCACGACTACGACGACAGCGTCGAAAATTGCAAATCAAACTAAATTCCTGGCAGAAGAATCTTGCTCGAACAAAAATTAGTATCGGCTTATTCTTGAGATAATCGTTGCACTTTTTACATGCGTCGTCCGTCTACACTCTCTCACATCGCATTTAATTCTGTGTTTTTTTTTTCTTCCTCATCTACTCTTCTCATTGCATAGTCTATATCAGCAGCTCACACTCTCAGATCAGGAGGAAAGGTTGGAACGGTCTAGGAATCCTTTTTTTTTCTGCTGCTCTTTGTGTTTTTTTTTTCTTCTCTTTATCTACTCTTTTGCAAGATTGTTCATGTGTTGTTTCTTCGTGTGTTTTTTTTTTTTCAATTTTTTTTCATTTTCTTCTCATCGCAGTATCAAGTATCGTTATTAGACTGAGTTTCTCATTATTATTTTATAGACATACTGAAAATAGTTGCGGCGTTACAACTTTACATTCGAATATTTATATTTAAGCATGTGCGGTGTTTGGTTCCATGTATATTGAATTGGTTATAGCGCGCAACTGAAAACTAGCCTGAGAATTGGCCGAAACGAAAAATACAGAATAGAATGAGGGAAATTAAATGAGTAGTTGAAGCATCGTCTAAAATTTCTATTGAATCAATGTGAATTGCGACACACCAGAATCAAGTTCGTGTTCCTTAATTCCACTTCATTCTAGCTAAAATCTAAAGCTTGTGACTAACGACGATGAAGAGAATTATAAAAAAAAAAAAAAACAAATCCAACAGAACAAACAATTTTTTGTTTTTGTTGTTGTTGTTGGCTATTTTTTTTTTTTTTTTTTTTTTTTTTTTTTTTTGTTTCAGTTCATCGTAGGAAAATTGGTTCGTGCTCAATGTGTTCGTTTTGGCAATTGCCATTTCAATGCATAATAGTTTGTTGGATGACTTAAGATGAAAGAGCGAGAAAAAGACGAAAAAAAAAATGTGCAACATTTGCACTGCATGGATACGATGACGACAACAACGACGTCCAAATGCAATGCACCGAGTGCCTTAATAGATTAATAACGACAAAAGACATTATACCATATTAGGATGTATTCATTAAAAGTATTTATTGGTTATCACTATTTATATTGGAAACAACTTCATAGCACTCTACAGCATACGATCTCTGACTTTTGTGGCAGCATCGGTGTGCAATCGCACTTTTTGAGCTCTCCTTTTGGCCTTTTTTCTCTCTACATTTCTCTCTCTCTCTCTCTAACCTTCTATTTATCTCTCATCCTCTTCTCTCACTCTCCCATTCTCTCTTTCTCTCGCTCTCTCTCTCTCTCTCTTGCTCTCCCTTGCTCTATCTTTGTCTCTCTGTAAGTGTTCACCTCTAAGCGCGCATGTTTGTTTCTGCCGTCGGTGTGTGTGTGTGTGTGTTTTTTTTTTCATTCTTCTTCTTATAATATGCTGAGTGTATTTTGTGCATAAACTAGAGATTGCCAATGAAAAAGCCAAATGAGAACGATGAAAATAACGAAAAGAAACAAAAAAAAAAAAAATTATTGCTAACCACAGCCACAACGATCCAGCATTTCATTGGATGATATCCAATTATTTTGTTATCATGTCTAAGCATTTACAGAAAATGTTTCAATATGAAAACGTAATTTGTGCACAATTTTATTATATTAAATGTTTGTATTGGGAAAAATGGAGGGGTGTAGATGTTGCGGATTCGCAACCGAGAAACGACACGGTTAACTTGAATGAGAAATCAATTTGAATAGTGAATTACATTTTGGGTCAAATGAAAGAACACCATTTACTTTATGAGCAACAAATTGCCATAGTTTAATGGACATGACACGCCACAATTTCAATGGAATTGATCAAATTGTTCGATAACGAATCACAAGAAGATGTGCTCGTGCATCGAACATTTTTTTTTTCTTCCTCTCTCTCTCTCTCTCTCTCGCTTTTTTCCTACATTTTTACGAAAAAAAAAGTTTGAGACAGAATTTAATTGAATTGAATAAAATGAAAGCAATGCAATTTGACAGATTTGTCCTCTTTTCACATCCAAATAAATTCAATTTCAATGTATGAATACATTTAATTCAATATTTTATTTGAATTAGAACTAAAAATAAATTACGTGTAAAATATGTGTTTATTGCAAGTGCGATCGCGCTTTGCTAATGGCCTTTGATTTGCACAAATTTATTTATGCATATGTCGCGCGCTACCATTTCTAAGAATCTATTGAAATCCACACAAATGCATACATTTGATGTTATGTTCGGTGACATGGTATTAAACGAAAATGCACAATTGCATTTGAAAATTTGCTCAACAAAAGCACGAATGCAATCAATAAATATCATTTGAAATTTATATTCTGAAATTGAAAAACAAAATGACAGAGAGAGAGAGGAGAGAGAGAGAGAGAGAGAGAGAGAGAGAAAGAGAAACAAAAAGGATGAAAGAAAAACAAAAAGTGAAAAAGCAAACGTTTCGAGCGACACACATACACATACGTTGGCAAATTAAACGGCAAACATTAGCTCGATTAGATTTGTTAATTTGATAATGTAATCTTGATAGTTCCAAGTAGTCGCTTCAATCGATATTTTTCTCTGCTGTAATTTAACATTATTCACAGCTTCACTGTTGTTTCATCGACTTGGTTTGTTTTCTTTGGTAAATTCGATTCGATTAATTTTTTATTGCAATTAAGCACGAGAGTGTAATAAACTAAATTGTTTGGAGATTAGCTTTTCTGAATGGGCGAAAAAAAAGAGAAAAGAGCGAGAGAGAGAGAGAGAGAGAGAGAGAGAGAGAGTGTATTGGGAAACAAAGAAGGAATCACAAACACTCCTTTGCTATTTTGTCTGAATTAAATTAATGGCATCCAGTGTTGAAGATTTATTCATTAAAAATCCGTTAAGTTTGTTATTTTATTAATCTTGCCGTTTTTGTTTCTATGTTTTTTTTGTTTTATCTTCACTATCAAATGAGAGAGAGAGAGAGATGAGAGCAAAATAGAAAACGATTTGTTCAACATAAATAAGAAAAAGATGAGTAAAATAAATGGTTCTTTTTTGAAAAAAAAAAAGTTAGCGATCTTTATGAGCAATCACTATTGAATAAATAGTACTTGAAACGCAAAGCTACAAATTCCAATAGTAAAAAAGGATTCATGAATAAAAACGAAAATTACATATTTTACATCGTGAGTTCATTAAGTCAAGTTAGTTGAATCAATTTTTAAAATGGTGAAAATATGAAGAAATGTTTGCATTTGCAAAGCAATGAATTTTTTTTTTCTTCTTTTGTTGCGATATGTAAAAAGTAAATAAAATTGAAAGGAAATGAACTGGAGTAGCAAGTGGTTGCGTTGTATTTTAATTGCATTTTATTGAATTACGCAGCCGATCACAGGATGATAATGAATGAAAATGCATGAAAATAAATAAGCGAATGAATGAACGCATGCATAACTTGTGTAAACATGTTCCGGCGACAGCGTACGATGAAAACTGGTCCGACAAAAAGCGAAATAATAGTGTGTGAGTGTGTGTGTGTGTATGTGTTTTTTTTTTTCTCGAGAGACATTCTTGTATCAAGCAAGAGAGAACTTTAAATAAGCTTTCTTCTGCTATTTCAATTGATAATGGTCCATTTCAAATTTTTATTGAATTTGTGAGTAAAAATGTTTATCGTGCAATTTTTATCGTTTCCAATTCACAGTGCAACGGAATCACTTCTTTTTTGTTTTTTCACTTGAATTGTTGTTGTATTTTGGTATTTTTGATATATAACAATTGCTTTTGGTCTTGTCAATCGATTAGATGGATGGGAAAAGAAAAAGAGATAGAGAGAGAGAAAGAGAGAGAGAGAAAGAGAAAGAGAAAGAGACAGAGAAAGAAAGAGAGAGAGAAAGAGAGAGAAAAAAAAATGTATTGGACCAGAGGAATGAAAAAAATCGACATAAAAACGAATAAATATAAATAAATTTATACGATGTGAATGATGTGGTGACCGCATCGATTGACGTAGCCCGATGTGTTGCTGTTGTTGACTGTCTTCGATACATTAGCCAATTAAATTTTTTTTTTTTTATTGATGTGATGCGCACAAGAATGAAACACACACGCAGATACAATTTCTATATAGATGAATGAATACGAATAACAACAACAATAACAACAAAAAAAGAAAACAAAGACAAAACAGATCGAAACCTTCAGATAAGATGCAAGAAATATTGTGTGTTTTCGTTTTTTCAAAGGTCCATTTGTTTCCCTGTCTCTATCGATCTCACATTCTTTCCCTCTTCGTCTCTCCCTATGCCCAACTCTCTACCTATTTTTTGCATTCTCTATCTCTTTCGCTCCCGGTCTTATTTTCTCTCTCTCTCTCTCTCTCTCTCTCTCTCTCTCTCTCTCTCTCTCTCTTTCTCTCTCTTTTCTTTTTAATTTTCTTTCTTCTTCTTGTTTGACTTTGATATCGAGTGCATAAATGAAATCGATTTATCGAAAAGAAATGTACTAAATGAAGCGTATATGTTGAGAAACATGCGTCGCATATAAATACGTTTGCAATAATTGTTCATTAACGGGGGGAAAAAAATCCCGATGATGTTTTATATGAAGCAAAACCAAGCAGTGAAGCAAAATACGTCTGAAATAGCAATCGAATGAATAAGACAAAATAAAAACGGAAGAAGAAGGAAATAAAAAAGAGAGAAAGATGGGTCAAACATGTTCTCATATTAGTTTAAATGTGATGATTTCGATTCAATCTATGATCATTAAATAAATATTCAATTTTATAATTCTATTATAATAATGTGTCAATATCTAATTTCATATCCAACTGTGTCATGATCGCTACTATTTCCCTTAAATCGTCAATTACTTTTTGAACAAACGGTACTTCTCATCGGAATATTCAATTTATTCTTCTTTTTCTACTCATTGCTTCTTAATAATTAAAACATCTTCCTCTTTGAATGTTTTTTTTTTGTACGCATTGCATTATCAATTCACATGCAAACGAATCATTTCCGATGAAAATCATGAAAGACCTGCATTCATTAATCGATTTTAACGCCAAGAACTTGATTTGCTTCAACACACACACACACATACACAATTCGATAAATTGCATAATATTTTTCTACCTCAAAAATTACATTCTCTTATCTTATCGAAAAATTCATTTTTATTGTTCAATCAGAAGCAATAAATTTATGTAGACAACGATAAAATGAAATAAAGAAATTTTCGCAGTCAAAAACGAATGAACAAAAAAAAAAAAAAAAAGAACAGACAAAGTACAAAAAAATAAAATAAAGAAAGACAAAGTCGTTTTTCGAAGTAGCTTTAACCTTGTATATTTGCTTTTATCAAATTTATGTGAAATTTTTAATGTGTAAAATACATGTACCGACAAGTTTATAAGTCGGTTTACTTTCGATATCATGGTTGATATTGATGCGTGTTTTATATTCAGACTCAAAATGAAAAAAGAAGAAAATAAAAAGCAACAACAAATCAATAATGCATAGAAAGCAGAAAATGATCAGATCAACAAAAGCTAAATTGATTGTAGAAACTACAAATGTTTGTTTGAGATTTGATGAAAATAAAAAAAAAAGAAAAATATTAAGAATCACACAAAAATGAACAACAACTATTTGGACAGAAAATTAATAAAGAGAGAGAGAGAGAGAGAGAGAGAGAGGTGAGTGAGAGAGAGAGATAGCGAGAGAACGAGTCGAGTCAGAGTGAGAAAGAAGCCGCAGCGAAGGAAGAGAAGAACAAAAAACGTTCAAAATTTGTTAATATGCATATTAATGTATCATGCGGCAGAAGATCACATGAATGAGATGTGAGAGTGATGTATCTTCATTGTTATGGTGCTGTTGATGTGGATATTGCCGCTTCTGCGACAGCATCGAACAGTATGCGCGAGATTCAGTCTCTTTTTTACTCTCGTTTTCTCTCTTTCATTCTTTCTCTGTCGAATTTCAATATATGGTCAATATGCATATTGGATCGCGTATCTTTTAATTAATTAGAAGCGATATGTCACTACGGAAATGCCAATAAAAACTGCCTTTGGATGTGAAGTAGTTTCGATCGTACATCAGAAAATAAAAAAAAATAAAAAATATATAAATAACCACAATATAACATATACACATGCAATAATTCTAATTCATCCTTCGGTTCAGTCGTTTTTGTTAATTTGCTTTCCATTTTGGTCATGTGCCTGTTTATTTTGCTGTTTTATCTCCAATTCTCTTGTTATCCACTATTGCCGTTGTTATTTCGTATAAATATTCGATTTGATTCTCAAACTCAATGTAATAACACTAAAAACTTAAGACTAAATAGCAAGAAATTTGATCGTTAAATTGTGTAATTTGAGAACCATACCGAATGTATAATGTTCAATCAAAATGCAAAAGAATTAAATTTCATTGATTGTCTCTGATCACATTCATACAAAAATGCTTTTGTTGAAATGTGATAAATTTTATGTTAAAATGTGATGAGTTTGGTTGATTGTTGTTGTTGTTTTTCTTTAACATTTTATGAATGAAACAGCATGTATTTAAATGGACAATCGGAAATACAAATATTTCATAAATTGTAACAACGATGAATGAATGACGTAATCAATGAGTAATGTCAATAAAATAAATTAACTATGTTTGTTTGTTTATTTGTTTATATTTCTTATTCAATAGCCGGTAGAATGCAATAATATTCTGTTTCATATACACCCTGGTTTCTATCATCATTTTTGCAAATTTAAAAAAAAAAAAAAAAACAAAAAAAAAAAAACAAAAAAGAAAAAAAAAATAGAAACACAGAACGTTTACTGTTCGAGAACATTGTATAGTTTGCAATAAAAAAAAATGCAAATTTTCTCTCGTCCATTTTTTTTAAAAAAAAAATTCAACAACGTTCATTGTGTCATACATAAATGATATAAAATGTGAAAATAAATCAAATCAAAACATACCGTCCAACGAAATGAAAAGTGAAGATTTAATGAGCCAGCCTTGGCAACGAGATCGCTAAGAACAAAACTAGAGCCACCGATAACACCACTGGTTGCATTACCAAATGAGCAACCATTTAATACGCCCGGTTGCGTTTGCACCGTATTTTGTTGATATTCTTTTAAACACAGCCGAAATGCTGTTTCACATTGTGGACATCCGGTTGTTTTTGTACTTCGTATGCTTAACGGCACTCCGCAACAATAACCAGATAGTAAATGACTATTTGTATTTGATATTTCTAAGATTTGTAGTTCAAAATTGCCGGTTGTGGATACCTATTGAAATGAAAAAAAAAAGAAAAAAAGAAAAATGTTCAGATTAATTGAATTGAATTAAATTAAATGTCAATTTGATAAATGCATATGTGAAAAGTAAAAAGAGAAAGAAAAGAATGAAATGCATTCATGAAAATCGAAAATCAACCAAGAAAAAAAAAACAAAAAACAAAACCCGAAACTATTTGAAAATATTTAAATAATTAAATTCCATGATTTAATTGGAACAATTCGACGAATCAATTCATTGACGATTCATTCGGAAAATTATTGTGACAGTTTTAATCGATGTGAATTGTTTAAACGAAAATTTATTTTTCGATTGTAACAAAAACAACAACAACAACAACAAAAAAACACACACTTGCACCTTATCTGAAATTCATCGAAAATTGATCGAACACAATAAGTTGATCATTTTAATTAGAAAAATGTTTTTCTATCGTCAAAAACCACCTACGATGCGTACTCAATGAGGAAAAACGAACATTCGGTTTTTTTTTTCTTCTACTCTTTATTTCGTTTGTCATTCACGTTATTCACATAAAAAAAAAAATCCAATTCGAAAATGGATCTCATTCAGTATCGAAATATTTACGTTACGTGGAAAATGTGTGTAGATTTTTTTATTTTTTTTTTTCGTTTTTATGTTAAGATTACCTGATTATCGTGTGTCGTTTAAATGTTATAGTTTGTTCCACGTTCCAAAATGCTGATACGCACATTGAATCGTTAAAAAAAAAAAAAAAAATCCCGTCAAATAAAAGAAGCAACAACTAAACGTAACGAAAAATCAAATCATTAACCGAACATAAACGAATGAACAGTTTGAAGATTGGCTATTTAGCCAGGCCACTCTTGTTAACGTTTCAAATCGTTTAACATGCACACACACAGACAGACACTCACATGACTAAATGAAACCCAATTTAAATAAACACCTAGACACGGACGAATTTAACAGACAAAATCGATTTTCGTTTTAATTTCGTTTTGTGTTGTTCGTTGCTCACTGTTTTATTTCTCTCGTTGCATATTACACGTAAATGAAAGAAGTAAAACAAATTTTGTTAATGGTTTTGTCGAGTGAGATTATGCTTTGTTGTTGTTTTGTGATCACTTTTCAATTACGCATTGATTGAAATCGATTTTCTCTGTAAAAATTCCTTAAATAACCGATCAATCGATTTTTTTTGAATTGTATCAATCGGGAGAAATCAAAAACGATGAACGAATGAGAACAGAATTTGGAACAGAAAAAGGAAGAACAAAAAAAAAAAAATGATAAACAGACAGGAGTAGAAAAAAAACTATATTCAAATGTGACAGTGAAAAATGTCTTGAAGAAATGGTCGAACGATCGAGCAAGCAATTGAGCCAAACGGGATAGAATCATTTCTTCTTGTTTTTTTTTTTTTTTCCAACAGAAGGCATGTTAATTCAATGTTACCTATTATATTTTGCTTGGGAATGATTGGCTCCGTGTATGTTAGACAATGAAACGATTTAAATAAATTAAATGAAATGAAATGAAATCGAAATAAATGCGGCAAACCAACCGACTAAATTGTACAAGGTGGATTGAAGAAATTAAAACAAAAATAGGCAAAAAAAAGAAGAAGAGGAAGAAGAAAAAGAAGAAAGACGAACAATTCAAGTTGATTCCATTGAAATAAAGATTGATTTAAATTTTGAAATAGTTTTAGTTTGTTTCATGAATCCTTTATGCATGTTAAATGCGTGTATTTAAAACTGAAATGTGCGCGCACGATTTACTCAAACTTTATTTCATTTTGCTTTATATTCTCTATATGTATGTTTCTATGGGAATCGACAGAATCGATTCTAATTACGAGGGGAAACAAAAAGAAGAATAAATCGATGGCAATCACATTGAGTAAAATTGAAACGGTGAGAAATGTGTCGTGAAATATCGAGTGCACGCGTGCGACCACCAAGCAATTTAGTTAAAGATTTAACG
This sequence comes from Resseliella maxima, assembly GCA_029041755.1. Taxonomy (NCBI): domain Eukaryota; kingdom Metazoa; phylum Arthropoda; class Insecta; order Diptera; family Cecidomyiidae; genus Resseliella; species Resseliella maxima. The sequence continues at coordinate 1,098,745 of JAQOWM010000693.1, read as the reverse complement.
GGTGAACAAAAGACCAAAAAAAAAAAAAAGTCATATTCATAGTTACAACAATACTAATGTTCGAGTAAAGAACAAAAAAAAACAAAGCACACATTTCAACGTGAACGAAAGAAAAGTTTTCGTTTCGCTTTCATGCTCTTTATTAACAATTGAATGCAATGGTGGTTTGGGATCAATAAATGATCATAATCATTGCAGTCATTGTTATCATAGTATTCATAGATGCGTTGACAATGACCATTTTTGTGGTCGTCAATACCGATTTAAAAGTGCAATTGGATGGAACTGTAATACATTGAATGCGTAACAAATCGACCACATAATATCGTCATTTCATTTGACTATCGGGAGTATGATCGACAATAGATGAAAGAAACGAAGATCATGCAAACAAGTGACTAGAATGTGACTGAATAAAATGAACAAATTTAACAAATAAATTTGATACAACAGTCACCAATTTACAAAATAAAATGAATAACAAAATAGTCGAACAATTACATTTGGATGGCATTGAATTGGTTTCATTTGGTGCAGCCCAAAAAATAAAAACCAAGCCGAAGAAAATATTCGTTCACAGTGCCTGTGTGTGTGGCAACGCTATTTTATGTAAATTTATTAAACACACCGTAATAAATATGTACCGAATGATTTTCTCGCTGCAATAAATACCCACGAATTGAGGCAAATACGTACAACCAACACTTTGTATTCATCTCTTGTTCGGTACATTCTGTGTTCTGTTGTTTGTTTTCTTCTTCTTCTTCTTCTTCTTCTTCTTCATCTTATTGCTATTCTGTTTCATCTACCTTCGTTGAAATTATCGAACGACGAACATTTTTATTTCATTTTTGGTTCTTTGTTTTCTCTCTCTCTCTCTCTCTCTCTCTCTCTCTCTCTCTCTCTTGCTCTTTTAATTGTAGTATGTCACATTTTTATGTGATTCGAATACCTTTCGATGTTAATGGTCACAAGTATTTTGGCAGTTACTGCTCTTCGATACGATTTATTTGTGAAGAAAATTATCTGGTCAATAGATGTGACAATAATTTTCTGTTGCACATGCGTGTTTTCGAATAAAATTGGCCCCAAAAAAAAAGCGTTATCAATTTGAAATTGTGAAAAAGGTTCGAGTAACTTAAATGCTTGAAATGATACCATTTGACTGTTTCTGTTGGCTTTTGCTCATTCTCTCATTCACTCTCTCGCTCTCTCTCTCCTTCTCTCCCTCTTCCTCTATCTCTCTCTTTGGTTTCTTACTCTCACTCGTGCTCTGTTCTTTCTTACGTTTTCTTGTTTTATTGTACTCTCTCACTCTTTCTTGTATTCTTCTTGCTCTCGCTCTCTCTCATTCTATCTCTCTATCTCTCTCTGTTTTGCCTGTCTTCAGTGTGAAACACGATTGAGAACAGGCAGCGCGACAGTATCATTGTACAAAATCAGTTCACACGCTCTGCAATTGCCATGTGTATCTCTTGACTCGAGCATGCCAATATATGACGTATACACGTGCAATGTTTGCGCATTTGTAATTGTCGTTTGAGCCAGAGGTGGCTTCTTATTGCCGCACTCTTAGCAAATGTGTGTGTTTGTTGTTTCAGTTATTTTTTTTTTTTTTTTTTTCTTTCTCTCTTCTTTGCACTTCTTCTTCTTATTGCCTCTTTGCTTCTCTGCTGTTTTGCTCGCTTTTTAATCATAATTTACGGAAATAATTGCTATTTTAGCAAAACTATGTGAACGCAAGAGCTGCATGCGCCCGTCATTTTTGTTGTTCTCTGTTTTGCGCTTCAATTTAAACCATAAATTGGTGTTATACATTTTAATTTTTTTTTTTTTTTTTTTTTTTCTCAAAGTTCGTTCTCTTGTTCATTTTGTTGCTGTTATGATGGAGGCACGACCGCTGCAACCAAAATACAATCTTTTATGGAAAAAATGCACAACGATTGAATTGCCGCTGTTGATGCTGCTGCTGTTGCTGCTGCTATTGCAGTTCTTGTGATTTTCTTTTAATTTAGCAGCGGCCTGACAATTGATTACCAATACGTACAGCGTAATTATTTATTAGAAAACACTCCCAAATAGCGGTATTTAATGGGTTTTTATCTTGTAATTGTCTCGCTCGCTCTGTTTATTTGTGTGTGTGTGTGTGTGTGTGTGTGTGTGTGTTGTGACTTAAGTCACAAAATTGTGTATATTTGAAATTAATTTTTTTTTCTGCTCCTTCATAGCATTTAAAATGCAATGAACAATCGATTCCAGGCTATTAATTAATTCATAACTGACCGTTTACCGACTGTATATACTCCATTCACATAATGTTTATCTCTCTCTCTATCTCTTTCTGATCCTCATTTCAATCGATGGTAATACCAATGATATGGCCTTTAAAAGCGACAAACGTGATGCCAAAAATTGAAGAAAAAAAAAGAAAAAAAAAAAACAATGAGCGCGGCTAAAAAGTTGGGCCCATTTCGCAAACTGCAATTGTATGTCAATTTGATGGAATAGAAACGGGGGAGCAAAAAAAAAAAGAACAAGAAAACAATCTTGCCAATTTCATTGAATTAGTTAGTTTGCATTCAAATTTCATGCGACTAAATTATTATTTGTTGAAATTTTGTAATTTGTTTCGCATGTTTTTTTGGCAAGTTTGGCATTTTAGCATCACCTACGCGATAATCTATGCACATTTATTGTTATTTGTTTATTGCGACTCGTTGAAACAAAGAGAGCCCACAAATTGCCCAATTGATTGTTGAGACAATTTTGTTTCTCTTTCGTTTCATTGTGCCTGCGACTATTCTGATTTTGGTTTCTTTTTTTTTTTTTTTTCGTTGGTCGTTGGTCCCGACAATATCCATTGTTACTTCATAGGCAATCGCTTCTGATTGATATCGTCTAATTATGCACGATTGAAATTGTTTTTTTTTTTTTTACTTTTCCTTTTTCTTCGTCTTGTGATGAATAGATTATGTTGCCATGAAAAATCAGCAAAAGTTTTTGTCGTTCGTTACTTGTTGTCATTGGGAAAAGTTATTAATTCAATGCGAATGAATGACAGAAGAAGAAGAAGAAGAAGAAGATGAAGAAATTGGCCAAACAAATGTGTAGGACGATACTGTCTGAGGTTCTCTTTTGAATATTGTTCTTTATTATTTCTTGATGTCCCATTTTGTTCGAAAAAAAAAAAAACAGAAACATTTTCGTAAATGTATGCGGTTTTTACTTTTTGCGCTCGATTGACTGAAGACTTTATCGCTCGACAAAATCGGAACATGTTAAAGAAATCCATGCATGAATGGAATTGTGTAATTTATATGGAAGTTGTTTTGATCATTGTGAAAATTGGGGAGTGAGGAGGCGTGAGAGAGTAAGCGATAGAGTCTGAGAACTAGATGAGAAACAAAATAAGCAAAAGATAGAAGGAAATGTATCGAGAAAGAAAGAAAAAAGAAAGAGAAAGAGAAAGGGACAGAGAATGCGAAGCAAAAATAGAGCGAGAGAATATGTTAAAATATTAATGTTTTCATAACATTCGATGCATGCGCGTGAACACATTTCAAAATGATTACATTGTTGAAAGGCAGCGTTGTGATAATTAAGCAAATATGGAATTTATCAGGTATTCAAATGTAAAAAATGATTTGCTAGATGATTGTTGTGCGTGTGATGTGGGCGAGTATGAGTGTGCTCAAACATAAATATCTATGCAACTGAATATTTTCAATAGATAAAATGATCAATTTATCGAAAACATGAAACAAACATATTTTTTTTTTAACGATTTAAAAATTGAAGAAACTCAACGAAAAAAAAAATGTCAGCAAATAAATCTTGTGATTCATTTTTGAACCAAGCGCATATAGTCATTCACCGTTCGTAATATATGAATGTTGACTGAATGTTTGTATCAAACGATCAAAAAAACCTAAACGGTTCCATTAGCTTGAACGCCAAGATTTTCATCAGCAGATTTTCATTGGAATAATCGCAATTAACAATAAAATAAACGAAAAAGAGGAAGAAGAAGAAGAATTGGAAGGTAACCACACAAAAGGCCCAAATTATTGCCATCATTTACGTTTAAAAGTTCAGTTGGTGTTATCATCGCGTTCGTCATTTGTCGATTTGATGCATTTAAATGACTTTGCCAGAAATCGTGATGATCAGTGTAGCTAAATTGATAGTTTTATTTTTTTTTTTTTTTTTTTTTTTTTTGGTTTGTTTTGTTGTGTGTTATTTCTTCTTGTTGATATTATGGTTGAAAGTCAGAAAATGAAAGAAGATCAGCTTCAAAGATGTTGAGTGTTAAATTCGAAGAATAGTTTCGAATGATATGCAGTTCGTTGTCAAGAATCGAGCAGCAGCTGCCAGTGTTCAGGTTTTGTACACTTTCAAGTTCATCATTCGAAACCGATTTTAAGACACATACACACACAAACAGAGAGCGAAAGAGGGAGCAAGAGAGAGAGAGAGAGAGAGAGAGAGAGCAAGAGCAAGAGAGAGAATGAGAGAGGGAGAAAGGGAGAGAGAAATACTGATATGTCGAGTACCATATTGCTCCATTGGATTTCTTGAATGTGATCGTGTGCGATGTTATCTATGACAAAATTTACGACATTTTCCCAAATGGGATCTTCAAAGCGACAACGCAACTTGAACATAAAATAAATTTCAACGTTTAAATGACAATCGATGAAGCGAGAACGAATGAGATGATTGGGCTGTTTAATGAAACAACAAAAAGAGCAAAAACAAAACAAAACCAAAAAAAAAAAAAAAAAAAAAAAAACATAAAAATAAACCACCAAAAAAGCAGCCGATTGTTTTGTCGGTGACAGTTGAATAATGGACATATTATGCGATTTTGAGTGAATTTTGCCACTAATTTCCCGATCCTTACTTGTTTTGTTATTGCTGTTGTTGTTGTCGTCGATTGTTAATTCGATGAATATTCTTTTTATCATCTTAGTTACTTTGTTGTTATTGTTTCCGTCGTCATTGCCGTTGTCATTTTGTTGACTATTGATTTCTTTCCGTTTCTGTCCAGTGCGCTCATTTAAATCTTGTGTCATTCGTTGCTTAAATGTTGAACGTTCCAAAATTAATTGGCTACAAATAAAACGCGAAGCAAAAACGACAACGGTAGAAGAAACGACAGCAACAGAGAAGGAAAAAAAAAACTACCAACAACATAAACAGACAATTTGAAACATTGTCGAAGTCGAGTGAGAGAGAAATGAGCGAAACAATGATTGCATACCTGATTTTAGCCCCATAAACACTCACACACACACACACAAACACACACACACACACACACACAAGCACTGAGATCCATAGTATGCTGATCCAAGTTCGAACATGTATCAACAGAACATCGTCATCGTTTTAATTAGCATTGTTTTTCTCACACAGTGAAGGAGTATGGAGACGAGGAGTTGAAAAAAAAAAACACCATTACACATTTCGACTATCATTTCACAAAAATCGCAATTTCGAACCGCATTTTCCATTTCAAAATATATCGTCACTGAACCGCTCTCTTTCTCTACATTTTCAAATTGAATGTGAATTTAGAGAGCGAAAAAAAAATTGTTTAGCGAACAGTTGCAATTTTTGCAGGCCAAAACTGTCGCTTGTAACAATGCTCTAAATTGTTGGCAAGCTGTTCTTGTTTTATCTTTTCATTTCTCTCTCTTTCTATTGCTCTTGGTTTTCCATTTACATCACATTTGCTCTCTCTCTCTCTTTATCTCTTTCTCTTTCTCTTTCTCTCTCTCTCTCTCTCTCTCTCTCTCTCTCTCTCTCTCTCTTTCTTCATCTCTAGTTTCCTCAAACATTTCATTTGTGCGATTGAATTTGCCTTTGTTTTAAGCCGATCCTATTTTGCCACGCAATTTCGAATAGGATGTAATTAGAAAATGTTCCCATAGCGATCACATTCGAGTATTTTCACATACATCCGAAAAGTGCAGCAATACAAAACACGCACCGTCAAAGCGCATTCATAATAAGCGAAGCACATCGAACAGTAGAGCGAAAGAAAAAAAAAAAAGAAAAAGGTGAAATAATGTAGCTAATTTACTTTGACTCGTTTATGTGAAATACAAGCCAAAAAGGAGATTTATAGCCAAAGTTAAAATGAAAATGAAGAGAAAAAAAAAAGCACACAAATCTTGAAGAAAAAAAAAGTATTCGCATTGAGAAAGAATGAGAGAAAAAAAAAACACAAATCGAATTATAAATGAATCGATGGAACTAAATTAAGTAATGAGTCAGAGAAACACATGAACGATTTCGATTGAATTCGATCGAAAAATGAATACGGTCAAACATTTGGTGTATTGCAAATGTGTGTCGCCTGACTATGTTTTTCGTTTGAGTTTTGTGTTTTGCACGCAATTGATAACACGACTGCACACATACACACAACTCAAAAAACCAAAACGACGAACCAAAATCACAATCGCACTCTGGCAAATTCAACAAAAGGCCATGTTCACGCATTTCAGTTTGTGAACCCTTTATATTTTTGCGCAACTGTTACGAATTACACGATCGCAACATTCTTTGAAATTCTTTTGATTTCGATTCCCTTTTATACTCGAATGAACGAATCGAAACAATCAAATTCTTTTTTTTTTTAGTTTCGGGTGCAAACATCATTTTATATTTTCGGTCAAATGTGGAATATGAATTTTCTGCAATGCAAATGCAAATGCAAATGGCACACATTATATTTATATGCGATTGTTTTGGGTGCCAATGAGAATTCGATTTTTGGTTGATAATTGCACGATGCATTTATCTTCGAAATCTTGGCGTTTAATCTTTATTCTTTTGCATATAGTATGTTGGTTCAAGTGAACGGTGTTACTTTGTTTCATTTTCTCTCGTTTTGCAAAAATATCGAGAGAGAGAGAGAGAGAGAAAAAACGCATATTGTGTATTGAATGAAACAATCGCTTGGCGTTTTCTTTCTTCATTTTATTTTTTTTTTTTTGTTTTTTTTTTCATCTTTGCATTCTCAAAATTGAATGTCATACACAAGCTTTGATTGGATGGCGTTGATTGCAAGAAGAAATATTCTTTGTTTAATTTCTGAAATCCATTAGACCAATGTCAATATGTGCAAATGAAACGCGATCGCTATGACCATCATATTTATGCATCATGCATATTACTATTTATTTATATTGACAAAATTATGATGAACAAATAATTTTGCTTTCAACGTATTTTCCTCTTTTCTTCCTATCTCTTTCACATTCTCTTTCTCTTTCTCTTTTTAAATTTCATTTTTTTGTTTTTTTCGCTTCTCTTCTCTTCGCTTTGATTTTTATGTGTTTTCTCATACTCGGATGATGACTCGACACTCATGAATGCCTCTAAAGTTTAAAATAGCAAACATAAAACAAAATGTGAGTAATTGAACAATGTAGAAAACCGTAATCTATCCATAAATCTGATTAAATTTAGCGTATTGACTACCTATTGAAATAATAAATGAGTTTTTATTTAATTTGTATATTTATTTGGACAATTCATCTAACGGGATATAGTCATGCTGTTGAAATAATGTTGATTGAATTCGACCAACATGTAAAAATGTGATGGCTTGTGTGTTGTTACTTTTTTTTTTCCAGAAAAATCTTTAATTCTCTCGTTGAAAAAACCTCTTTTCTCATTGCATTTGACTAATACATTAAGAAAAAGAGAGAAAGAGAGAGAGAGAGCGGAGAGAGAGAGAGAGAGAGAGAGAGAGAGAGAGAGAGAGAGAGAGGGAAGGAGAGAGAGAGAGAGACGGAGAGAGAGAGAGAGAGAGAGAAGGAGAGCGAGCGAGAGATAAAAGGGAGATGTTTATGAGTGAATCGATTGGGGAATGTTTGCACTGTGTAGTGCTCACTAATGCGAATGGTAGTGGAAAGGTAAACAATTGCTTTAAAAGGCACCGAAAATGAGAAAAAAAGGGCATCTCGGCAAATTGAATATATACAAAGTAGCAAATAAAAATGAAGTTGATGCAACCTAAAACTGAAGCTCATATTCTCTGCGTTTCTCATTTCTGTCCTTTTCAATCGTAGTTGCATTGATCACTTGCTAGATTTTTTTATTACCAATCCAAAATCGACAGAAACAAAAACGCACTGAACGATTGAATAAATGAAGAAACGACCAAAATAAAACAAAAACAAAAAAAAAAAAAACAAAAACAAATCCTTCCAAATGAACATTCAGTCGATCAAGAATAATGGGAAGACATGTATCAGCCATCAAACGATTTTGCGCGACTGACAACTGACAGCTGAAATCATTTTCTCGCTTAGCAAAAGACTCTTGATTCATTGTGTGCATACAACTTTACATCATTAATTTTAACGATATTGTTGCTGTGTTCTCTCTCTCTCTCTCTCTTTCTTTCTTTTTACCTTTTGCACCTTATTGCTTTCGGTTCGGTACAGTTCGGTTCTGAGTGAGTTACGTTACACCGTATGGCGTTCGTAATATGCCGCTTCAACTTCATTTAATTTTTAGTTGCATATTTACAGAATATTGTTTGACAGATTTCCATACAAATATACAACTGTATCTGTCAGTTAAAAACAACTATTTGTCTTTCAATGCTCGACTTTTTTTCTCCACATTTTTCTTCTTCTTCTTTTCCTTATTCTTCATTTATTTGCCATCGAATGTGCGCTACAGTGTGTGAAATGATCAAAATGCAAGATCGATGAAGTAATTTTAGGCCTGTGCGTTCATTTGATTTATGCATACTGTTTATGAATATGCATGTTTTTACATAATATTTCGAAATTAATTTTATTTCATTAAGAGTTAATCTGGAGTTTTTCTGTTTTTTTTTTTTTCTTTTTTAGTTTTCAACAAAATCAAATTTATCTATCTGATTTCAATTCACTTTCGTACAATTGTGTGCATTGTTTAATGAGCAGAAAATATTCAGTATTATTGTCTCTCATGCCATGATTTTCAATCAAAATGACAGAATATACGATTTGAATTACATTGGTTACAGGTATCCGCGAAAAAAAACAGAGTGTGTGAGAGAGATGGAGATCGATTGAATAAACGAACCGAACCGAAGTACAGAAACTTCCACTGGACCATATACACGTATTTTATTGTATTTTTCGATTTTTAATAATTTCTGTTTCCCTTTTTTTTTTTTGCATTCTCATTTGACATATTTGGGTTTATGTTCATGTTGCATCAAATTTGGTTGTTTCTGTTTTCATCTGCTGTGCACGTTTTTCAATTCATTTTAAACGTCTTCTTGATTTGTTAATATTTCGTTTTTATTTTAATATATTTCCCATTTTGAGTTTAGCCAAGGCATTTCAAAAATTCAATTCCAATCAAGCAGAAAATTTGAGCATAACATTTGCAGATCAAAAGATTCATTCCATTGCGGAATGATGATTGCAACCTTTTTCCTCAATCACAAATATTCATATTTCTTTAATATTTATTTCGATGCGATGCGATGCGATGTGGTGCGATGCGATATTGATGCATTTCTGATTCACATTTTCCAGCTAAGAATCTTTACAACCTTATTAGACATATATACATATATATATGTGTATTTTTGAAATTGTTTTATTGATGGGCGTAACACAATTAATAAAATGAACATAAAAATATATTTATGATTGTGTTTGTGATTGGAATGTTTAGATTAGTTTCTTTGTTTGAAATTTTTGCAGATTCTTCCCATTTAATGAAAACCAAAATTGTTGAAATTGGAATTTTTTTTTTCTCAAACAGAATTTTCACGATTTGGTTGTTGCATGTCCAAAAAGTTGTTGAAAAAAGAAAAATTTCACTAGAAAACGTTTTAATTTAAATCTTTTTTCCATAGAATTGACTATCAAAATAAAGTAGATATACAGTGTGGTTGTAGATTGATTGTAGTTAGAAGAAAAACCAATGCCAATTAGCTGAATGTATTAATCGATTAATCATCTTCATCGAAAAGCCGTTTTCCATGATCGTCTTTATTTCATTTTCTATCGTTCTTTATCTGTTTACAATTTGCATAATGTCAGTTACTGGTGCTCAATGTCCGATAGCTGACTACACAATACACGCTTCCAACTCTGTCGAAATGATTTTTTTTTTTTTTTTTTTTTTTTCAAATTGAACTAGAATCAACATTTCAAAAACTTCATTAGAAGAATAAAAAAAAAAAATCGTTCGATTGTATGCGCTTTTCCTACATCTTGATGTTTTTCTTTGCTATTTTGGTATTTTTTTTTCTCTTTCATACAGTTTTTACATCAAATGTAAATGTAAATACCAAAAGCATGGTGTTGATTCAACTGTTGAATAAGTTCGATTATTGCCTTTTCTTCTTCTTTTTCAAGCGTTGTTTTGCTTTTTTTTTTTTTTTTTTTTTTAAACTGAATATCAAGACTCGAGTGGGCTATTTGCCATACAGTGAATAGAAAGTTGCACTTTTGGTAATCTCCTCAACAGCATCTAAATCTGATCATTAATTATTCGATACATACACAAACACAATGTACTACACAATTCCATTTAAATGACACAAGAACAAATGAAGAGAAAAAAAAACAACAACAACAACAGAAACACAAGAGACCACTTCTCTTTCTTGCTCATATACAGAGAGTGTTGTTTTGGTGTTATTGCATGGTATGCATCGGCAGCAGCGACACCAAAAACAAAAGCAACTGAAGCTGAACGTAATTTATGTTGACTGATTACTTCCAATTTATTTACATAAATATTGGTCATGTATTTTAAGCCAAAAGGTAAACCGAAAACCACAGTGAGAGTGAGATGAAACCAAAATAATGAAGAAGAAAAACAAAAACCGTATAAACAAATTCACCGAAGGCGCAATCGGAAAAGTGAAGAACAACGAAAACAACAACAACAACAACAATAACAACTGCAGCAACAAGAAAAATCGAATATCTCTCACAATCGACAACAGGCGAACCACACTGAAATGGTAGCTTTGTCTTTGGCATTGATTGGTCGGGTGCACCACTTTTGTTTTTAGCTGTCGTTTGTTATTCTTTGTGGACTTTTGATGATTGAAAATCTATGATATACAATGGCCACGACAATCGCGAAACGAGTGAGAGAAATCGCGACAAAAAATTGAAGAAAAAAAACAAAACAAAAAAAAACAAAAAAAAAAAAAACAGCATCAACAACAATATCGAACCAAATCGATTTCTACATCCTTAGACTTGTCTTGTTTGTATTGTGTGTATGGCAATAATAACGTCTGATATATGCCGCTTTTCGAATGAAATATTAGAATGCATTGTCACATTATGGGGTTTTTGTGCACAAAAAGAAGAGCGAAGCGGAAACGTTGTTTGCAATGAGAAAAAATCAAACCAAAACAAAAACAAAAACAAAAACAAAAACAAAAAAATAAAATAAAAAAACAAGTCGAACCGAATGTGTTCGAACAATGCTCAGTCAATCGATGGTATCGCAGTCCAAAATCTTTTTTCAATATTGGCCTGTGTTTCTCACTTGGTGTTTCTCTCACTCTCACTTGCTGTCTCTATCACACTTACTCTCTGCTTTTCTCTCTTCCTCCCTCCCTCTATCTTTCTCTTTTTTCATTCGTTTAATCGATTAAAACTGTATTACACACCGTTGAATTTTGGTGCAATTGTGGTGATTGTTTCTCGTTTTGTTTACTTGAGTATGTTTTGCCGATAGCGCGCGAGCTGCATTTCAGTTGATCTTAGCCGTTGTTTCGATGTCAACGAATTGTTTTGTTGTTGTTGTTGTTGTTGTTGTCTTTTTGAATTTTGATGATGATGGTGGTGATGGTGATGGTGATGGTGATGGTGATGGTGATTGGTGTTGAAATGATTGCGATACATAATCGACTGAAATCAGATATTATTTACACCTTTTGTAGCATATAAATATAAAAGACGAACAAACTATTTGGACAAACATACAAACATGGAAAAACATTCACTCATTTACTAACACACAGCTGAGAATTTGTCTCATCGTGCCATTTCAAAAATTCAAATTGAAATGAAAATGGATAAAATACCGAAATTGTTTCAATTGCGTTTGCACAAAATAATTTCCACAAGCATTCGCAATCTAATTGGCTTTAAATGAAAAGAATCAGATTGGGCTCAATAATTGTAAATTACTTTATTTTTTTAGTTTTGGTAATGGTAGCTCAATTTGGATTTTGTGCACATTTTTTCACGTTCTCAACATCACATACTTTTAATTACTGAAATACATTCAGCGTTAATTTTGATGTAATAAGGTAAACAACGAGACACAATCGACATTCTCAATCGGCTAAATTTGGAGTTTGAAAAAAAAAAAAAAAAAAAACGGTGATAAAGTAAGAAATGATGGCAAGAGTGGAAGAGAAATAATGTGGAAAGAATGGGGCTTGCAATGAAGTGACAAGAATAAGAGTCAGCCAAAAATATTTTCTACTAAATATGGAAAGAGGGCACACGGTGAAATATTTAATTGTAATTTGTATCGTGTAAAAATGCGCTTGTTGGTGGTTCGTTCAAAGTGAAATCACACAACACTTCTCTTTCTCGCTCTCTCTCTCTCTCTCTCTCTCTCTCACACATGCTCTCTGGTAGTGTGTATGTTTTTTCCTACATATTTCGATGACACGGGCAAAATTCATGTGATGTGCGCGAATGCGGAACAAATGCATTGCATTTGGCCTGCATTTCAATCCACGTGTGATCATTATCAACATCATCTTGAAGTGTGAGTGCCTTGGGCATAAAATGTATAAGAGAGTCTCTATATCGTCGTTCGCTCCTGTTTGCGTAACAAATGCTATCAATCATTTTGCCAAGAGATAGAATGAGACTGACTGACTCAGTTAGTCAGACTATGGTCTTCATTTTTTTTTTTTCTTCTTTTTTCTTTGTTTTTCTTTTCAATTGGTAGTAGGTCTTGCTATTGGTTTGCACATCACAAAAGCGAAACGAGTCGGCAATCGAATTCAAACTGATGTGATTTACTAACACTTTTTTTACGATTGCATTTATTAACATAAGTGGAAGATGAGCGAAGCGCACACGTACAAATGTGTGGTAAGAACAAAGCAAGCGCCGAGTAACAAACACCAACTGTCGACCAATATCGACATCGATAGGCAGCATCAACAAAAATTACACCATACTCTCTTAACACGGGTGTGCTTGACTGAATACATGAATCTCTTTGAGTCGGGTTTTCTGTTGATGTTTTTTTTTTTTTTCCTTTCCTGTTTTTCCCTCAATAAAATTCTCAATGTAGGAAAATGTCATTGTCGATTGCAATATCGATCTACTCTCGCCTCCTTCTCGGTGGCAATTTTGTGCATTGTGACTGTTTTTCTCTTTTTGTTTTTTTTTTTCATATATTTTCATATGTATTCTATTCAATTTCGTTATTTTGCTATGATCCTTTGCGAGTTATTTTACCGAATTGGTAAGTGCCTGTGTCAGAATTTATTGACAATCGCTTGAATTAGCCACATTTTATGGTCGCCGATTTTGCAACAGACACAAAACAATAATGCACAATCCCATAAATGCAAATAATTTACACAAAGTATTCGAACAAAAACATTGATAAATATACAACAAATAAATGTATGCAAAGGAGCATTTTCAAAGCATTCTCTTAAATCTAACAAACAAGCGGACGAGATACAATGAAAAAAAAAAAATAAAATGAAATAAAATAAAAGAAAAGAATTGCTCACTTTGCTATCGACTATTTTTCACTGTTATTTGTTTCTCTAGTTTATTTGCATCGTATGTCACGCTAACAAATGCAAACCATTTCGTTGCAATTTCATTTTGATCGGCATATACTTCAGCAAACCGACAGGAAACAATGTAAAGAATTCTCCATTTTTGGATGTTGTGCAGATCAAGGGGAAACACTTGTTTATATCAAATAGTGTATGAGTGAATTGTGATTGATGCACGGATTAGGATCCCCTCCTGTCTTGGCTCAATCAAAGACAAATGCAAAATTTACGGCATGATATAAATGCATCATCATATGCTATTCGTTGCTCTTTGAATCTGGGAGGCATTCAAAGTCTCATGCGGGAAAAAAAAGGCCCATTGATTTTTTTTTTTTTCACTATTTGTTTCGATTCAAATAAAATAATAAAACAACTACGCCAAATTACGACATTTTTCAAGGGATTGCGCGTACACACACACACACACAATGGGAGAACGCGCATGGCAGCACAAAACGTCACATATCACAATATTCGTATTCAGAATGCAACATACACATCGCATATGAACGCTTACATCTTTTGCTATCATTCAATCAATCACATCATTTGGAGCGGTACACAGCATTTCATTTATAATATCTTTTAATTGAAACTTTCTAAACCGAATCAATTCAGTATTCAATCATTGATTCTTTTTCCTGCCATAAAATTGATGCGTTTCACTGACATGTGACCGAAAATCCAAAGGCAGAACAATCATTTTTACATATAGAATCGAAATTCAACACAATTGTAAAATGATCAAGTGGATTTACAATCAAATCAATTTGAAAACAAGCTCATTATGATTCCTGTTTTGTTTTTTTTCTTCTTTTTCTTCTATTTCTTCTATTTCTTCTTCTTCTTCTTCTTCTTCTTGTTTTTCATCATATTTCTTTATTTTTCTCAATAACTCTTCTTGCATATGTGATAGAATTAGCATTTGGCATCATGTTTTTTTTTCATAAAAATGGCTTGTAATCAGCATTCAATCTTTGGCATACAAAGCACACACCACACAGCTTACTGGTCACTAAGTATAAGATATGACATTTTTCAAATCAGCGCCGCATTTAACACACAACTCACAACAACACACAATTTTACGGTTGTTTCTTTCCTTCATTCGGACGCACTATTCAATGCGCGTGTATATTACGCGCATCACAATGCGATGGAATGAAGTTTTACAAAGAAAAAAATGAAAACAAAACAACCGAAGTAAAGAAGAGGAAAAGAAAAAAAAAAAATCACATTATGGGTGATTAATTTAAACTTAGCAGATTTAACTAATTTATTAACTAATGCAAGAAGAAGACGCGAGAATTGAAAAGAGAGAGAGAGAGAGAGAGAGAGAGAGAGAGAGAGAGAAAAAGAAAAATGATAAAGAAGAAGAGGTAAGGCGCAAGGAATTTTGCTCTATAGAGAAAGCGACAAACTAAAATTAATGATTTCAATTAATGAGAAAAATCATTTGAATTAGTCAAATTAGTGATATTAATCGGTCAATTAGGATTTTCGATTCTCTTTATCAGTTTTACATCAGATTTAAAATCAAAAAAGAAAGAAAAAAAACAAGAAAAAGAAGAAGAAAAGTAGAATTAGCCAACAATTTTCCATTGGCATTTATATTAAATGTTTCAATGGAATAAATCGACATTGCTTTCTTATTGTATAAATGTATTCAGATGGATTATCGTGATTATTTTTTTTTTTCTTTTTTTTTTTTTGAATAATTTTTAAAATGTGTTGCACAATCAACGGATTTTGATGAAAAATAATAAATAAAAGAAACTCTATTTGAATCTTCACTGTTTTAAAATACAAAATCAAGACACAAAACACAATATTTTATTGGTTATGATGTGATGAGATCAATTTTTCATCCACCTACAAATATTTGATTTTAAAAGGTCATATTTTAAAATTAAACATATCGAATTTTCCTTTTCATTTTGCAACATAGACATTTTTAATATTAATCACATTATGTTTAATATTTTATCATTTTAAATTATATAAATAACATTTTGCCACAATAGTTATTACAATCATATCAAATATTCAACCAATAAACACATTGAAGATAAGATATCATTAATAAATTGTTCTTGAAATGATTCATTTATCACAAGTTATTTTAATCTTAAAAATGTTCGATGTAGAAAAAAAAAAATGTCAAAATTTTAATCTTTGATTAGTTTACCAGAATGAATGCAAATTTTGCGCATAATTCTTAAATCGTATATCAGATAAGATGTTGAATATCATTGCCATGAATTTATCTTTGTACATATTGGCGAAAAGGAAAAAAAAATATCAAAATCAAACGTTGACATTGAATTTATTACGAAGGAGACAAATAGAGACGAATAGTGTCGAAAAGATAGAGGGGGAAAAAAAGAGAGAGAGAAAGAGAAAGAGACATAGAGATAGAGAGGAAAAAGGAAAGAGGATGGGAAGAAAACTAGAAACGAAGACTGAGTTAAATGAACACCATCAGCATAATAATATTGAACAATCATATTGAAATTATATCCAATAATTTATGCGTCTGATTGGCGAACAAGTTGAATGAATCGAAAATTTTTAAGTTTTCGATCACATCACATCAATCGATCACAACTATCTCACGTATTAACTCAGTCTGTATTATAATTAAATCATCAGATTGTTGTCTTTAGCATCATTGATTGTTAATTTACCGTCGCATACGTTTAGTTCATTTTTCGCACCTCATGTGGTTTAAAATTTATGTTTGTGCCTGATGTCGATTTCATACATGTGATGTGCGTGTGTGTGTCAAAGAGTCAAAGGAAAAGAGAGAGAGAGAGAGAGGAAGAGGAAAAGCGAACGAGAGACAAAGAGAAATCGATCGATTTGAGCAATTGCTTTTCGCAAATATTCAGCATTAAGAAAACGATCAATAGAGACGAGAAAAAAAAAATGGAAAATTGATCGTTTCGCACACTTGAATCACTTGAATATGATGTCTCCAGCCAGTCGTCAGCACTTTTTCTCTAAATATCGGCATGCTTCAGAAGAATTTCTCATTTTTGGTTCTGATCTTCGCACAATTTTATCGCATAAATTTCTTCTTCTAGCCAAGCATTCATTCTATATCATCAAAATGGCATTTTTAATCACTCACATGTTATCGCGGCGCTTATAAGCAATACTAACGGTTTCAATCAATACGCGCGCATTGCATACATAATCGCTATCAATTCCTCTTTGTTGCGACCACAAGCCAAAGCACACACAGAAAGACAAAAGTAAAAAAAAAAAACACATGATTTCAACGTGCAGCAATAAAATAGCAGATCAGAAATCGTAATCACCATCACAAAGAATCAGTCAGATTAAAAATGAAACAAAAAGATGAAAATAGACACACAAAGAGAGAGCGAGAGAGCGAGAGAACGAGAGAGCGAGAGAGCGAGAGAAAGAGAGAGAGAGAGAGAGAGAGAGAGAGAGAACTAAATCGAGTCGCACTCTGCCTCATTTATACTGACTTGTTTGCTTATTGGCCATTTGAACCATGTACACACGTCTAATTACTGATTGAATTGATGAAAAAACGAGCCGGGATTATGTTGGCAGTTGAAATTAATTCATCCGCCGATTATTCCCTTAAGTAATGAAAAGAGAGACATTGTTGCAAATGGAGTCAATGTTTTCAATAGAAACAGAGAGGAAAAACCGAATGAATGCCTCTTCAACAGTGCATTCCAAATGCTGAAATAGACGAGTTTCTTCATTCTAACAAAGAACACGGTTACTAAACACTAAACACTATTTATATTTCATTCGGCGGTTGTTATTGCGTCTTCACTCATTTTTTTTCTGTTTCTTTTTCTTTTTCATTTCTATTTATCTACGTACGTCTTGCTGCTGCTGTTTTTTTTTTTCATGCGATTGACCATCGTGGAGCCCTTGATTGTGACAATTTACCAAATGCTTGATGTTTTACTGAAAGTCAAAGAAGCGTTTCAAACCTGTTCATTCAAAATGAAAATGAAACAAATTAGAAAAATGCAAGCGGCAGTTGTAGTGACGTTGGAGCCAGTTGCAGTAGCAAGACGGCAAGAAGCACTTTGAATGATGATAGCAGAATTGGCCAAGCAATGACTTATTTTCTTTTCCAACAAAACACAACTTGGCTTCTGCCAAGTGAATGCAGGAAAAAAAACAAATGAGAGAGAAAATGAATATAACAAAATAAAACACATATAAACAGAAGAAACAAAACTGTAACATGCATTGGCGATTTCGATGTGTGTTTTATTCCCTTTGTTATCATTCTGTGCATGTCCGGTGCATAGAGGTGCATATTACACAGCTGCATAATAAATTTGATGTCACAAGCATAACATAAATCAGGTGGCGCTTTGGATTTTCGATTGAATGTGCAACGTTTTTCATGCGTTTCCCTCTATCCCTTTCTCCTTCTCTCCCTCTGTTTATCGCTCTCTCTATCTCTCTCTCTTTCTCTCTCTCTTTCTCTCTTTCTTTCTCTCTTTCTCTCTTTCTCTTTCTCTCTTTCTCTCTCTCTCTTTCTCACTCCTTCTAACTCGGTCTATTCTAGGGATATTCTTCTTTCCACAGATAAATATACAGAAATTTTGCATCGGCTTCATTTTCCACCAATATATTTCCTATGTCTTCATCAATTTGAATTTCAAATAATCAACTTGCTTTGGTTTATTTAAATGACCCCATTATTATCAGTCGGTTTATTATGGGCTACCGAAAAATTTCCCATTTAAACCAACCAATACAATTTCGAGCGCATTAATTTAAATAAATCATACGGCAATCTGGTCAAAGTGAATTTTCGCAAGCTCATCATCATTACAAACCACCATTTACATTCTATTCGATTCCTGTTTATAAATTCAACTCGACTACATGCATACTATATACATATGTTTATCGAATGCATGCCGATGTTGGAAGTTTTGAACAATTTTCAAGTGATGCATTTGACATGACCACCATTCTTGGTATGGTTGAAAGTGGTAACAAATCAACTTGGTGATAATAATGGTGAACATGAAATTAGTGCAAACATAAAATTAGAAACTCGGCAACATTGTTCAAGTGTTTTTGATGCCCACTCACCACATCGATGACATGCAAATCAAGTACATTGGTCGACCATTTATACAATGAAAACCACGTACTACCGCGATTCACCAACGCTCACTGACCAATACACAAAATTATCATTCTCGATCCGTTTCGTTCCGTTGTTCCGAATCTAACGGGTTCGAGATTTGTCTGTCTCTTTCCCTCTCTCTCTCTCTCTCTCTCTCTCTCTCTCTCTCTCTCTCTCTCTCTCTTTCTCTCTCTCTCTCTTTCTTAGCCTTTTTGAAGTATTTTTGATATTCTTGCAGTCATATTTTGGCGGTCTTTTTCAAAAGGAAAACATTCAATTTTCGATATGCTTTTAACTGAGCGCGCATTTCATTTTAATTTCTTCTTTCGTTTTATGTGGCTTTAATAAAAACGAAAATCCAATTTGTATAAAAGTGGTTTTATTTCCTCATAATTTTTTTTTTGTTTTTTTTTCGTTTGGTTTTGTTTTTGTGTCATCGTTTACGCAATTTAACTGCAAAAGTGCACAGTTAGCGCAATATAAGATCGTTTCTGATTTCATTCCCAGTAAAACAGAAAGGAAGTGGGCAACAACAACAACAACAACAAATAACAACAGCAAGCAAAACAAAAATAAAAACCAAGGAAAATTTATGTGTACAACGAGAGCGCCCAGTGAGATTGCGCGAAAAGATTCACGAGTTGTATCTCGGTGCAGCTTAACATATAGCTTAACATTTTCCTCCCATCAAAGCAAACATAATTATTAATATAAGAACCGTTTAAACCAAATGACGATGTAATAAATAGAAGCATGTCTATGGTTAGTTGAGCTTTAATTTCATAGTTGGGGTCTTTACCCCGTTTTGCGTTTTTTTTTTTTTCGTTCGTTTGTTCGTTCATTTATTTGTTTGTGTGTTTTATTTACATTGGAAAATATTCCGTCGTGACGTGTATTCCATTTTAATAATTCAGTACTTTTTTTTCTCTCATTTACTAGCTCCATCTCTTTCTTTCTTCTTTTATTTCTCATGCAATTTCAATGTCGATTCTCTTTCAACTAGATAAGAAAAGAGAGAGAGAGAGAGAGAAAGAGAAAAATGTTCCACAGCAGTGGCGTGAGTGTTTTTGATTTTACGAGAAATAAGTAATGGGTTTCGTCCACTCATTTATTTTATTACCTAAGATTCATTTGCAATTAATTTCGTACGTTTTTTTTTCCTTTGTTGAAATTTTAAAATGGGAAAAAATCTTGCGCTGAACTTTCGATAATATTTCGAATTGCGTCTTAGTGAGTTTTTTCTTTCATTTTTTTTTTTTTTTTTTTTTTCAATTTATAAAATATCAATAAATTGATTGCATTGCATTTGATTTCGATCATCATAAAACTGTATTAAATCGTTTACAATTAAATTATGCGCTGTGCAATGGTCGTATTTGGTTCAACCAAATTGGTTGTTGTTGTTGTTGCATGACATATGATCTTTTTGTCAAAACGTGGGCCAAATCAATTTTGTATGACTTTATGCGCGCACTGCATTGTATATTGTCCCATCGTATATTGGATAGAGACAGATAGAGAGATAGACAGTGGGACAGAGAGACAGGATGAAAAACAAAAAAACAATCGCTAAGCTAAATGAAATATTTACTCTGTCAATTGCGATAAATTATATTGATATTTCTATTTTAGATTGGAAATCATCATAATATATAGATATTTATTGCAATCATGTAGCCTTTTCTCGATATTTGTTTCTTTTTTCTCTTCTATTTTGCTTTGACGGTGCCATTTCAACAAATTATTTGTGTGTTGAAGATGTTGCCTTTGGCACATGGAAGTTACGGAAATCATCAGATACTTGCTAGAGCCACGCGCATGAATAAACAATCATTTTTGTGTAAATGAACGAGATGAAATGAACTGAATAAAGTTAAGTGAATTGAGAGTGTAGGAGGAAAAGAGAGGTCAATGAGAATGTACAAAAACAAAAAAGCCACACACAAACAAACGAAAAAAGAATTTGAAAAAAAAAAAAAAAAACAAACAAATAAGCGAAGAAGTGCAACCACACCAAAAAGGAACGAATCACGCGCAGAGCCTGACGCGGTGCAGCTAACAGCATAATTTGTGTTCAACTGATCATACGACACAATCGATAAATGCTATGGGGGCTTATCATCGACACCAAGAAGAACAATACAAACACCGTTTTCAACGGTGCAATTATGATCGTGAATTTTGATGGATACGCTGAATGCACAAAATTGCCTTAATGGTAATAAATGTGCATTTCTTCTGTTGTCTCTTAGAGTGTTCGCTTTGAACTACTTAGCTGTTGCATTATTTATGCACGTAGCAAATGCAACGACAGCATTTACAGTATCAATAATAGCAGCAGCAGCAGCAGCAGCAGCAGCAGCAGCAGCTCATGTCTTTTCAGTACAAGTTGTGTCATTTCATTGTATCCATCTAAGCCGAATAAGCTGTCGCATGAATGCAGTAGACATTTTATTTATGTATTTATTAAGTATGCATCAGATTAATTATGAAGCGACGACATTACAACAACAACAATAAATAAAAAACACAAAATCATTTCGATTCAACTAGAACTACACAAGTTATAGCTACTCATGTTGATATTGATGGTGCGATGTATTGTTTGTACATTATGTTTCTTCTTTTTTGATGTTGTTTTTGTTGTTGTTGTTTTTTTTTTTTTTTGTAATTCTTGTTTTCATTTTTTATTTCGTGTGCGCAAGAGCATGAGCGCATTTATCAGCGCAGCAAAAGCATGTTTTGATTGCTTTTGTTTTGATGCTTTCAATAAATTGTTCAATAAATATAAACCACACAATACGTGATTGTGCCCCGCTCGTACACACCTAAAATCGTTAGTTTATTTCATTTCAATAGTTTTCTCTCTCTCTCTCTCTCTCTCTCTCTATCTCTCTCTCGCTCTCTCTCTCTCTCTCTCTCTCTCTCTCTCTCTCTCTCTCTCTCTCTCTCTCTCTCTGTGTGTGTGTGTGATTCGATTTGTACCAAGAATTGTATCGATTCAAGACAAGTGCATAATAACAATAATAATGATTGGATTTAATTTATTTGTGTTTCATGTAATTCATCGGCGCTTACGTTGTAAAAATTGTTGTTGTTTGTCATTCGTTCATTGCTTGCGTTGTTCTGTTATATTTTCCTTTTTTTTTGCTTTCCCACCCCAATCAAGTTTGAAAACGTGTGCAATTACAATTTGTTGCATTCAATTCAGAATGACAGACTGTGTTGTACGCAACCATTGCAATTTCGACTACATTAAATATCCATAATTTATACATTTATTCGGATTCGTGTGTTATGTTTTTGTCGATCTGTCAGCAATGGTTAATATTGATGTGATTTCTCCCTCTCTCTCTCTCTCCCTCTCTCTCTCTCTCTCTCTCTCTCTCTCTCTCTGTCTCTCTCTCTGTCTCTCTCTCCCTCTCTCTTTCTCTGTGTGTGAGGTTTATTTGACCTGTTTGCCTGTTTTATACAAAAAAAAAAAAAAATGAATGCAAAAAAAAAACACACACACAAACACAAATTACAGGGAAGAAAAAAATAAAATGAAAAAAATAAAAACATCAACTAGAATGAAAAACTTCAACGATTTTCTTAACCATGCCAAAAGGACAGAGTTTTCGTTCAAGGAAAATGCATATTGCATAGTGTAATCATTTCAATTGCTGCATTAATTCCATCACTAACAAGCTTATATTTCAAAGAATGTGAATCACATTCATCAACTTGTTGGGCTTGATGAAGAGGCATTCTAAATGAACCGCAAAGCAATCTCCCTATTTAAAGAGAAGGAGAATGAAGCAAATAGAAGGAGAAAAAAAAAACGAAAAGACAAGAATAGAGAAATAAAGGATAGAGAAGAAAGAAGAACGGAAAAGAAGGACACACAGAAAAAGCGAAATGATGACAAGTAGAGAGCGAAAGCGAGAGAGCGTACATGGAAAACAGTAACAAACAAAAGCAAAAACAGAAAAAAAAAAAATAAATAAATAAATAAAACAAAGAATATCAATATCAACTCTTATGTTCGTTAATGTAATGTGTTAAAAGCAATTTAGTTGCATTTCCAGTGAAATGATCATGTAATTATTAGCATAATGTTGATTGCAAGAAATAAACGAGATCATTTGCTCCATCATTTTCAATTAAAGTGCATCGAAAAATGCTAATGTAATTTTTCATTTGTTAAAAAAAGATGCGTTTGCCTTTAATCAATTTACGGCTTCTGCATTGAATGTAGGCCAACAAACATCATATATATATATACAATCAACACAAAACAAAAAAAACCGGCTAACCGTATTGGCTTATTTGTATACATTTTTTTTTTTTCAAATTATATCACTAGATTATGTCTGTTTCATTTTATTTCTTTTATTTTTTTTTTTTTTCCTTCTGTTTCTGCATCATTACATTTGCATTTTTGATAAGAGCATTCTGAAGAGATCAGAAAACCAAATGAGAACAAGGAGACCAAAGATTTAGAGCCAAAGAAAGAGTGAACAAACAAAATCAAATGTTTTGTGGCCATTGAAAGCGGTAGCTTGACTTTAACTTCTCTATTTCTCTAATCTATTATTATTTTTAAATGGAGATAACACAATGCTATGGGTTGTATATATTAAGCGCGTGGCTGATTTTTGCTTAGCTATTTCGGATGTCACATTCCACACTGATAACATGTAAAACAAATGCATTTAGATTGTTGAATTTAAGCAAAATGCTTAACATTTTAATTTGAATCAACTGTTTTTTTTTTTTTTTTTTTTTTGGAATTTGTGGG